>MU130701.1:103850-154580 GCA_015039465.1 Phlegmacium glaucopus
CCCAGGTACTACAAATTAAAATATGCTTTATTATTGGTTTATATATATATATTTAGTAAGAATACAAGCACTAGAATCTCATTGGAATCTGATAGGATCCTAGTGAATCCGCTCAGACTGGTTGGAATTTGGTTGGAATTTGGTCAGAATGATTCCAAGTCCGAGTGGAATTTGGCTGGGTTCTCACTGAGAACTCATTCCGACCAAATTCCAACAATTCCACTTGGATTCCACTCGGAATGTGTGGGGGATGGTAAAGTACTCCATTTGCCCTGGAACAGAGTGGAAAAACACAGTTTTGTCCAAGAGGCGTGGAATTCTTGAGAGCCGGTTGCAAAATTTCCAACAGAAGTCCACTAGTGAGTCATGCATGTATGGCAATAAGATTTTTGAAGGTGTCAAAATTGTTGACAAAGATTACCTAGAAAAAAAATGCATCAATCCAGAGTGGAAAAATGAAATGGACTCTGTGGTCAGAGCCTTTCATCTAAATGCAGAGCAGGAGCATGCATTTTGTATTGTTGCTAATAACTCATGCCGTTCATCATCAGTACAGCTTAAGATGCATATTGGTGGGATGGGTGGAACTGGAAAGTCACAAGTGTTGAAAGCTTTGATGGACTTTTTTGAGCGCAAGAAAGAGTCTCACCGGTTTGTTGTTGTTGCTCCAACTGGAAGTACTGCTGCTTTACTGGGTGGATCAACATATCATTATATGTTTAGTATAAATGATTTCACTGGTAGTAAGGCTGCAAATGTGCAGCTTGCAGAGGTGAAACAAAGGTTGCAAGGGGTTGATTATATTTCTATGGATGAGGTGTCAATGTTGTCCTGTAAAGATCTGTATAGGATCAGTGAAAGGCTTGCAATGGTGATGAACAATGCTGGTCTGCCATTTGGAGGCTTGAACATAATTTTTGCTGGTGATTTTACTCAACTTCCTCCTGCCATAGGTCAGGAACACACATCCTTGTATAGCAGAACAGTGGGCATGAATCCAAAGAGTCTGCACATCAGTAAAGTCAGGGATTTCCCATAGTTTGTCATAGTTATGTCACACTAAATTATAGTAGCCTATAGTCATGTCACATAAAATTATAGTATTCTACAGTCACGTCACCATAACTATAGTGGGTTATAGTTTCATAGTATTCACGTTGCGCACACCAGTGCTATCTAGCATGGTCTAGTTTCCTCACTCTGTCACGTCACACATTTTTCGAGATTTTTCATTAAGTTAAATAAACCAACCCTAAACAAATCCAAAATTACTAAATATGTAAGTTCAACAACACTTCGTCTCATCACCACCATCACCACCACCTCTCAATCACCACTTATGACCACAACAACAACACAGGAAAAAGATGGACAACAACGGCTAGCAATGATGATGACTAACTAGCAATGATGGCAACGACAACGACTAGCGATGACAACCACAACCACAACCACAACTAGCGACAACAACAACGATGATGATGTACCCCCTTGCTAGGGGGTGGGTTTGTTTTTTATTTATTTTAATTTCATTATATTAACTTTGTTTGATTTCATTAGTCTTGAATGACGACGACACAACTACAACAACCACCCTCACAACCACCTCCACGATGCACCACACCCCTTCGCAGGTTTTTTTTAAGGGTCTCGGTTTTCAAAAAAAAAAAAAAATTCAATTTCACTCTACTAATGACAAACTACAGGTATAACAACTATGTCAACCACCACCACAACAACTCATCACCACCTCCGCAACGACACCTGCACCAACAACAACAACAGCTCATGCACAAACCGCAACAACGCATGCACCAACAGCAACAATGCACAAACAGCAACAACGCATGCACAAACAGCAATGACGTATGCACAAATGGTGACGACGCATGCACAAACAGCAACAACACACACATGAACAGTGACAACGCATGCATGAACAGCAACAACGCATGCACGAACAGCAACAACGCATGCATGAACGGTGATGACACATGCACGAACGGTGATGACACATGCACAAACAGCGACGAGTCATGCACAAACAGCGATGACGCATGCACAAACAGCAACAACGCATGCACAAACAACAACAATTTTAGTTGTATATGACGATGCCCATGAGACAGTATATATCCTTTACAGTAGTATAAGTAGTATATTATGATGTTTAGACTACTATTACTTAGTTGAAATATGATTTTTTTAACAATTTCCTTACTCTAGTTGTGATTGCTATTAGAATATTATGAGTATAGGGCTCCCTAACTACAGTATTAGCCTAGCCCTATATAGCACATTATAGCCCTATATAGCACCTTATAGCACTCCATAGTGCTGTCTAGCGTCGGGCCATTTCAGGATAGCGCTGTCAAGTGTCACAGTAACGCTGTAAACATAAGACCCTTTACTATGGCTCTATGCCACTGTCCGGTGCTGTCCGGTGTCGGTCAGCTGACCCTGAATTTACTGATGCATGATCAAGAGGCTGCAATTGGGAAGGCACTCTGGCATCAAATTACTACTGTTGTCATTCTGTGTCAAAATATGTGTCAAAGGACTCAAACACCTGATGATGCAAGGTTGCATGAAGCATTGGGTAACATGCGGTACAAGGCCTCCACGCCTGATGATCTTGTTGAATTTAGGCGAATAACGGGTAATAACGTCAAGAGCGACAATAGAATGGAGGCTTAAGACGGTTGGTGTTAACCAGATAAGACACTAGTTATTCGACTAAAGAACTACTCTAATCGTAACTAGTATTTATACAAGTACAGGAATGATAACAAAAATAGTATTCTTATCTTTGACCTCTGGCATAATGTTCTCTTTATCAGCTTATCTACCCGGAGTGAACTCGACACTTCCAACAGATCTTGCATTCTTGCATTCTTGCATATCCAGCAACCTTGAGGGTCGACCTTCTGCAAAAGAAAAACAATTTTGAAATGTGTCAATCATAACTACACTTAATCTACCAAAGGATGTAATAAATGACCTTGGATCACAAAGATTTGCAGAGGAAACAGGACAGGAGTTAATTGATTTCTATTCAGAAGACACTGTTAGCTCAACTGATAACTGTGCCCTGTCAACAAGTAAGAAAAAGTCATTTGGCCAATTGGGGAACAAGCAGGCCCACATTCCCTTGCTTTCAGCAAGCCTTCAACAGACTCTCTGGGATTTGCTGCCTTGTAACAACACAAAAAAATACCTGGAAAATTGTCACTTTGTCGTGGACTGCCTGTAATTATTTAGTTAAACAGTGCAACTGAGTTATGCATAACAAAAGGCCAGGATGCAATAGTATATGACTGGCAAGATACACGGGGCTCAAGAGGGCAACATATGCTTGACACCTTATTTGTTAAGCTTGTTAATCCCCCACAATCCGTGCAACTGGAAAACTTACCATTGAATGTTGTACCATTGATGAGGACAATAACTAACACTCAATGTGTTCTTCCCAATGATGAAACCATCAGTGTTTCCAGGAGTCAAGTTGAGGTACTGCCTAACTTTGCTATGACCAATTATACATCACAAGGTAAAACAAGAGATTTCAATGTTGTTGATCTTTCTAATGCAAGAAGCCATCAGTCTTACTATACAGCACTGTCCAGGAGTGCGTCAGCAGCAGGCACAGTGATATTGCAGGGATTTGACACACATAAGATTACTGGTGGGGCTTCAGGTGCACTACAACAAGAGTTTAGGGAAATTGAGATGCTTGATAATATAACCACCCTTCATTACAATGCAAAGCTGCCAAAATCTGTAGTGGGTGATTGTAGAAATGATCTTATATCATCCTTTCAACTGCTTAAAGGAGAGCAGTATGTACCTTCAAAGGTCCACCATGCAATACGCTGGAAAAATAATGATCCCTTTCACTTGTCAAATGGTGCTGAGATCAATTGGAAAATTGTAGACACCTCCAAATCAGCCTGTGCTATACGCCCTAAGATCATAGGGACATCTAGGTTTGTGCCCAAAAGAAGTACACAGAGTGACATGCCAGAGCTGGTGAAGAAACGGAAGTTTGGTTTAGATGGTTTGGATGATGTAGAAATACATGAGACCACAGCAAAGAGAAAAAAAACTGGAGATAATCAAACTGTTGGAATTCAGCCTGTGGATGCTTGTCCACAAGGGTCACAGTGGAGCAACAACAGCTGTGCATTTGATGCAGTGATATCTGTCCTATATAATGTCTGGCTTGATAACTCAAGGTTGCGATCTGTTCAACCTAGATCCATCAATGATCAACATTTAGGGCAGATCACAACCAGCTTCTCACAGACTCGGCCACAAGGCACTGCATACAGTCTTGAGGATGTGTGTGATTTTGTACAACACCGTCTACAAAGGGTTGATCCTGTAAGTTTCAGGTGGGGACACAGTACACTTCACAAGCATCCAAAGTATACTTGATCACTTCTTAGCTACAAGTTTCCCTATCACATCATGTGTACTTTACAGTCCCCCACGTTGTCCGGCCGGAGTCTGGCAGACTCCACTAAAATTCCGGTAAAAGTCCAGTCAGAGTCCAGTCAGAGTCCGGTGAAAGTAGAAAAATGCCTGGACTGTATGTCTGGTCACAGTCCGCCGGACTTTTGATAGAATTTAGGGTTATATTTAGATTTAGAGGTTAGGCTTAGGGTTATATTTAGATTTAGGGCTTAGGATTAATATTTAGGGATGGGGATATTTTCTGTCCACGCAGTAGCGCGTTCTTAGGTTAGGAGGGGATACAGGGATGTTTTGTACTTCCACCGGACTTCCACCGGACTCTGACCGGACTCTGACTGGACTTTTCTGGAGTCCGGCGGAATTCCGGCCGGACAATGTGGGGGAGTGTAAAGTCCTCCACATCATCATCAATGCACTGTCCAAATAACCATCCACTGAATGGGGATGAGAGACTTGCCTCAAGTTGTCAAATCACCCTCTTGCACCAATGCCCAACCATACAGGCATTTATTGATGATCAATCTATTGAGTGTGCATCACACTGCTGATCTTGTCAGTCTCCCCTGGTAAGGAGTCACATTTTTGTATCTGCACCTCCAATCCTCACCTTTGATATGTCACAGTACAGAACATTGTTGTTAGAATCTTTAGTTTTGACTACAGTCAATGGGCAACAGACAACTTACAAGCTTAGGGGGGTGGTCTATCATTTTCAGGATCACTTCACTTCACACTTCATTACAGAAACAGGTTCTGTATGGTATCATGATGGGTTGTCCACAGGCCAGGGGATGGAGTATGAAGGCAATGTCAACAAAATTGAGTTTGGGACATGCCAATCACATGTTGCAACATGTGCTGTTTATATAGTCCCCTCTGCTATCAGTCAGAACTCAGATCTGCTGTGCTAAAAGCAACGGCCTGCTCAAACCGGTGCTTAACTTAACAGGGTATGGTACTAAGGGTGGAATGACAGAATTTTCCTTATAAAAAGTCAAGCAAACACCATGGATACAAAGTCAATGGAAATATCTGCTGGTCCTGAACCCACCCGCAAACAGGCTCACACAAAAGCAAAACCTTACATACAAAATCCTAAGGCTCTGTTACAAAGAATACTATCATGCATAGTTGCCTGTGGTGAAGTCATCAAACTTGATGATTCGGACTCAGAGGATGATGATGTTGATGATTTGCCCTCGTGATGTGAACTCATGAAACTCTGTGAAAGGCTCGAAAAAGTTTGTGCCAGGTATCAGGAGGTGAGAGCTTCTCCTTAGAATTGCCTTGTCAACTACACAAGTACAGAGCCCAGTCATTGCATGAAAATCTTATCAGCTCTACTCAAACATTGTTGACCCAGTTATTTTACAAAAACCAAATGAAAAAGAGTAACGCTGTCACCCAAACCCTAACACAACCTTAACAAAAACCTTAACAAAACCTTAACAAAACCCTAACAAATTATATACCTCCCTAACCTTAACAGAACCTTAACAAAAACCTTAACAAAACCTTAACATCACCCAATTGGTCAGAGGGTCACATATGTCACAATTTGTGACACTTTTCGTCCTGCATAAATCTATTAATGCATAACCCATAGTGATGGGCAGGGGTTTGGGAAACCCCTGGGGTACAAGGGTAAGGGTAAGGAGGGTCAGGGTCAGGGTACAGATTTTTTGACCCTTGAAAAACCCTTACCCTTCTGGAGGGGTCAGGGTATTTTTGGGAATTTTTATTTCTCTGATATCAGAGTGATCTAACTGTTGTGTATCTATAAAATTGACTTGAAATCAGAGAAAAAGCAATCTAAAGAGGCCTCACTGCTTTCACAACAATCAGTAGCTTAAAATACTAGTCAAACCCTCTCTATTTCATTTAAAATCTATTGCTAAACACCTTTAACACCCTGAACATGTTTTAAATAATAGCTACTTTGAAGGCTCCTTTGGATTACAAAGCTTGAGGAAGGATTTGGACCAAACCCTTGCACTAAACCCTGCTGTGGTTTCTTACCCTCCAACCCCTCAGAAACCCTTACCCTTACCCTCCAAAACCCTTACCCTCAGCCAAGGGTAAGGGTTTTTGGAGGGTAAGGGTAAGGGTCAGCCTAATTCCACCCCGGGGTTACCCTTGACCATTACTAATAACCCAATGGCCGGTCCCGAGGCTATGAACTTCTACTGTATTGGAATTGGGGGGCCCATCACACTCATTTTGTCTGCGATGGGGTGTGAGGTGAGGCTGCAGGAAGAAGAAGATAGGGTAGCTTACTTTGTACCTCAACATCCTCACCTAACTTCCTTAACATGTGGTGGGGCGCGCGGCGAGGATGGGTGAATGATGATGGTGTAATGTAGGGCTGCGCACCGTCCGTATTACGGGTACGGCCTGTTGAAATTCGGGATCTTGTATGAGCATGCACAATGGTGCCACTGAGATTTCTATATTTGGTGTTCTTATTGTTTCTTTGTAGTTTACTCCTTTGTCTTACTGAGTATATAAAGTAGGTAGATTTTATTGTAACTACCTATCCGTTTGCCTCACGAGCTCACCGAGGTCAAACGCGAAATCATAGTGTTATTTTCGATGGCTTAATATGTTGATCACTAAGCTTATTTCAACACGGCCATCGATTTGACGGCCATAAATGCTGTGTCCAAAATCAAACGGTACGGGTGGCTTAAAAAACGGCCGTAAACAGGTATATACGGCCGTTTTCTCACTGTCCACAAAAATTTGAAATGTGCACACCATTTCTTGTATAAATTGGGACTATTTGGATGTATGAAGTGCTAATAACTCAAATTTCGAACATGAGCATTGAATTGGGAGGTCAATAGGTGAAGAGATACCTCGTGGAGTTTTGATTAGCATTAGTCATTGCCCTTTTAAGTCAAATAAGACCGATTTGAGTCCAATTAAGGTTCAATTATTGTCGTCTTGAACTGCTTAAGCACCTTCGGGGCCGACAAAAAAATTCTTTGGGCGTAATCAACAGGTAATTTTGAAGAAATAGTAGGATATGTGAAGTACCCGTATGACGGCCGTAAACGGCCGTTGCCCAACGGGTAACAACGGGTGTTCACCAGGCTTCGACGGTACGGGTTTTACCCGTAAAAAGCCGTCCGTATACCCGTCGGTTTACGGTTACGGTGCGCAGCCCTAGTGTAATGTGGAAAGGGATTTGTGACGGGTGACATGTTGGTCTCACCGTCACGCTGTCGAACCCCTCGATGTGTCGCACGTTCTCATAGATCTCATCAATGGGCGGTGTGTCGATCATCGGCCTCTGTGTCGTACTTCCCCTTTTGGGGAGTGTGACGCTCTATGTATATCCCTGTATATCCTCGGTTCATAGTTCTCGACTCAAATATTTCCTAAACAGGCTTCACACCCCCTTGATATCTACACCCGGGTCCAAAGGCTTCAGGAGGTAATGGAGACAGGGTTTCTAGTTTGCACTATGCGGAGGTTACCTGTTTTCAGCTCGCAAAGGGTAAGAGGCAAAGTGTCAAAGCGACGCTTGGTCTCAAACATTCTGCTCAAATTCTTCTTGAGATCATCAGAGCAGCGGAGGTCAGTTGACGGTGTTTCTCCTATATTTCAGTGTCCAGTCATTATTGATGTCAATTTTGGGGCATAAAGCTCGAAACTCCATAGAGCAGCATGCATTTACGTCGCAAATCAGGCATTTCACCTCCTTAATACTGTTGATGGCGGGGTACAAGGACAAGCCATCGATGTCAACAACATCCTACGAGACTATATCACACGGCTGAACCAGTAAGCTCACCTTACACAAAATGGCCAATTTACGAGCGAAATTTCTCCTCAGAGACTTCATAAAACACTCATGGGTTTTACTTCTTGGTGGTCTTTTTCTCGCTTCTGTCTACTTCTGGCGAGATTAAGAGATGTCACGACCTTGTCGGGTACGGCATGAGCATGTATGTATCTACTAGTCTACTTCTAAGGTGCCCCATCACCCGAGGTAATCAACGAGATGCTCTGCGCTGGCAATACACTGTCGCCCAATCTCTAGGACGAAATCCGACATTAAATCATTCTAATATAGACATTCAACATCACAAGTCGAGTGCCAGATCACGACCCGCCGTTCACCAAACACCCGGCCACAAATGGATAATGTCCCACTATAGAGTTGCTATAGAGAACAAGTTCGGCGAAGCTAGAAGCTTTCTGTATTCAGATCACATTGTCATTTCCTGGGGCGTTGGGTTTCTGTGCTTGGATAGCCGGATTGCTATCTGCTCCTGACGAATGACGACCGTTACCCAAGACGTACCACCATCGACATTTTTTCTGTTTTCGCTTTCGTTCTGCATCATTCTTTTTCTCTGGCTCTAGAATATTCCGTTCCAAAACCAGCTCTTTTGACATTCTCGTTAATACCATCGGTTCTACCACGTATTTCCCATGTTCTGCTCCTAGGCTTCCTCTTCCCACCAGCTCATAGCTGAACATCACTCAATCGGCAATTCGCCATTCCGACAAACGTTTCAATGTTTTCACGTGGGCTTACTCATTCTTTTATCGTATGCTGGAATGACCGTCCACTCTTGGGTTTGGTAGACTGCACCACGCTTGTGGATTTTGCACGGCACCCAACCTTCGGCGTTTACGACTCCTACTAAAAGAGGTAGAACTCAGACAGGGGGCGGGCGTGGCGTGAGTAGGTTGCAATGGCGAAAGATACAGTCGTTGTAGCGAATAGTATCATAGTATCTCGATACTTAGAAGCAGTGGAAATATTTGGGTACAACCAAGATTACTACAGTGATTATATTTCTTAGGTGGAAAATACAAGAAGTTCGTGGATTACACCGGTATAAATCACCAACTAGAAAACCGCGTTGAATGTGTAATACAATCTATCCTCAGCTGATAGAACATATTAGTCACGATATCATCTCGTAGCTCAGAGTATAGAAGTAAAGCAGGTTAGTTACAATATGCACTCTTGAGTTTAGCTTGGAGGGTTTGCAAGGGTGATGGCCATCGACTATCAAGTGTATCGACGCATGCCTTTCTATTTTGCGTAAATAGGGCAACGAGGGCACTGATTTATGTTCCTTTGGGAAGTTTTATTTGAAAGGTACCTAGGAAAGCTTTATCCTGATGGATATTTAGAGAGATTAAACCACGAGACTCACATTGGGGCAAGGAAGTAATTTCTGGGGTTACAGTTCCAGCGTATCCTAGCCTGGAGAGAGCGCCACGAATTATTCCTGCCGGGATTGCTACGTACTGTGAAATATAAAGGCATCATTAGGGTTCTAGAGCCATTATAAAAGGGGAGAAATCTCACCAAACGCGCTCGTTTTATGGAGTCAGCACGGCTTTCCCATGAGGAGAGCCGGGTTATGGGTTTAAAAGCATTGTCTTGTAGAACGTATACCCCCTATGCATAGATATATTAGACTGAATGTGCGCTATCGCTGAACATACCCGATGATTTGTACGCAAATTATCGACTTGTTTATCCCAACAAGCGGCCCAAATGTCCTTGCAGATAAATTTAATGGCATCAAGGGTTTCTGTAAACATGGGTCTTTCCCGGCACAAACTGTAATATCGGAATTGTTAATTTATGGGAAGAAAGGAAATACACAGAGAGGTGCAAACCGTTCAGAAAAATTGGCCCCGACATGCATGCCGATTGCCTCCAACCTCTGTCTAACAGGCTCTTCCTCCTCATCGACCACAGATTTCCCGCCCGACGCACTTCCGGTCTTCGAGGCAAGACTTGTAACGGAGTCCCTTGCAGGGTTGTCCTTTTTGAAGGATGAAGACACTGTCACAGGTGGTGGAATCAATCCAGCTTCGAGCATTTCTTGTTCAATTTTCTTTGAACGTGCCGTAGCGACTGCTGCCGACTCTCGAAGGGTAGCAACGAGTTCGATGAGAAAATAGTCCATCGCTGCGCCATCTATTTGTCGTATTGGAGGATCTGCGAGGGCTGCAAGGGTTGTTGAACTGGAAGCTTGAATTGATGGTCTTGAAGTCATGATAGAATGGGAACAAAATGTGACTCCTTGACCTGTCTAATCTTTCTGACCACAACCACCACTAGTACTAGTTCATTGACACTGGCTATCAGAAAGCTCTCTCTCGCCTATATTATGCCAACGTGAAAAATAGAAGATACGAAATGTCAGCATTATCTGCTTTCTTTCCTTCAAGGCGTCCGACCTCCACCATGGCACAGGACAGGACGGATCTGCTTTCTGATCTTCGGTTTTCTCTGGAGATCATGCCTGGATCCAGGAAATACGTATTCACACCAATTGCAAGGGCAGAAATATTGACCAAACTTTACGTCTCTTTCATGGGCCAATATCCGCATTTATTTCTTCCGAGTGCGGTCACCCAGGTACCAATCCATTCCCTGCTCAGCGAGTACCAATGCTCTGTGTCGTATTCGGGTGCAGGAAAGGAGGACCCTCTTACACCTGGGCGACCTTGTAGCCACATCTTCAAAAAAGGCGAGAGTTGTTATAGATGCAAGTGCGTACAGTTTCTGGACTTCATCAGTGTCGGACGCTTATATATATCAACAGAGATTGTGCATTGGACGATAGTTGTGTGCTCTGTACAAGATGCTTCCATTCGACGGACCATTCGGGTCATAATGTCAGTTTCTTCATTGCTCAACAATCAGGCGGATGCTGCGACTGTGGCGACGAAGAGGCCTGGAGACGTTCTATTCAATGCCCGCATCACCCTCCAGCAGGACCACAAGATCCGCAAGACACTACCCCACGCCTCATACTCATGCCTTTGCCGAACGATTTACCCCCAGCACCCAATTACTCTTTCCGTGTAAATACGCCAGCCGATTTGAAGGACTCCATGCGAAGGACGATCGCTTTTGCATTGGATTTCATGCTTGACACGTTAGATTACTCTCCTGATGAACCCTCTGTGCCTGCCAACGAAGCCGACCTCCGATTACAGCCCTCTGCTGACCCGATGATGAAGGACCAATATTGCGTTGTACTCTGGAACGACGACAAGCATTCCCATGACGAAGTTGTTAGGCTATTATGCGACTTGACAGGGAGGTCGTTGGAAGACGCGAAAGCTGTGGAGAAGAGGATGGAGGAAATCGGAAGGGACGTGGTAGATATGAACTCAAATGTGGGACGACTGTTGGAGATGGCACAGGCTATTGGACAGATTGATCTAGGGGTAACCATTCGGAGAGCGTATGATACGTTTTGCGAGCAGGTCGTTGGGGTGATTATCGAATGGCTCTTGGACCTCTCAAGAAGCAGGCTCGGTACTGATACCATCGTCATTCGAGAAATGATAGCGGCAGAATTGCTGTCTCCTAGGAAACGGGATTCATTCACAAAACATCTGACACCATCGACGGCATTGAATCTGGATGGCGAAATCGTGAATCCAACTCGGATTGACACGCTCCTATTGTATCATACTCGTCTATGGAAACGTCCCCGATTGAGTTTGAAGGAAGTTTATGCTTCAGTCATTTCGATAAGCAGGGCACATAAATTATCGGTTGGTAAGTTTTCTTCTTGTTTTCACCTTGCAACTTCATCTAACATGTTTTATAGCGGGGCACTTTGCTAACATCTACCACCGAGTCATCGATGCCTACCTACTTGTTGACCGCGAAGCGGAGACTTCTATCAAATACTTTGCATTGCAACTCTTCACAGTGCCTTCTGTTTCGGGACACATTGCAAGAAACCACAACCTGGTCTCAAGGCTCTTGGCTATTATCACCTCCTTTTTTACGAACCGTATTGTGGACAAACGCATTGCGTACACAGCATCCGGCCTTACGAGCGTGTTCCCTATTCCCATTTCATCCGGAGCTACCTTTTCTTCTCTAATACCTGTCCCCACGTCGACTGGGCTCATTGATGTTGATTCATTTCCATTTAAATCCAAGCGTTTCATGCCGGTTTTCAGTGACTTGCGCTACCTGGCACATACATCTCAAGTCCAAGCCCTTATCGCGTCTTCCCCCACCTATCTTAACCAATTTGCTGCCACCTGTAGGCTTTTCATGTGCCTCAACCCCAATAAGAGGGCAGTAAAGACACATGTCGAGTATGAGACCGATGCATGGATCAGCGTCTTCAATGTGACACTGAGCTTGTCGAGGGTGATCAAGGTCTATGGAGAGGCTTATGGTGGCAAAGCGGGCAGCGGGTCAGCCGAATTAGTTGGCGCAATCGGGGCAGTGATGCATCATATCCTCATGGTGTGCACTCTGGTGGAAGATCGTCTTGATCGAACAAAGTTCCCACCTCCGTCATTTCACACCGTCTCCTTTGGAGGTAAGGACTACAAGACAATTGATTTCGATGTTAGCGAGGGATGGGTCAGTTTCCATCATGCCCTACATTGGCTGCTGGCGGAATTGTGCAAGCATGTAGACTTGTTAACGGAGGAGAAATTGAGAGCTGTGGGCGTCCAAGGCGGTTTAAGAGGGGTATTTTTGAGGGCAAATGAACAAGCGATCTTGACTGTGATTGATTTTCCTCTGAGGGGTATGTATTTCTACCTAACTTCTAGCCTCAGACCAACTCTCTGAACCTTTCACGTTGTAGTCCTGGCTATGATTGCACAAATCCGCACCGGCCTCTGGGTTCGCAATGGGTTCGCCATTCGGGGTCAGCTACTTCATTATCGTGACTATATGCTTCGTGAACTATGCTATGACCAAGACCTCTATCTACTCCAAATAGCCCTCGTCGTCTTACCCCGAGATCTAGTCATTATCTCCATCCTCGACCGCTTCGGACTATTACCCTACTTCTCCGGTGATCTACTTGGAACCTCCTACGAGAGTGCCCAGCTGGGGAGCATGGTCGAAGAAGTGTTTTACGTTTTAACCACCATTCTTAGCGAGAATGGCAATGCTGGGGGAATGTCAGTACCCAAAGCTATAAGACGGGAAATTATTCATGCGCTTGCCATGGGTCCATGCAGTTCCTCTGACCTCGTTAAGAGGGTCGCGGAACGTTTGGTGGATGATGTAGCTTTTGAGGCATGTCTGAAAGAAGTGGCGACGTTCAGGCCACCAGAGGGACCGACGGAAACAGGACTTTATGAACTGAGAGAAGAGGCTTATGAAGAAGTGAACCCGTTTTTCTACCATTACACTAGGAACAGAAGGGAAGAGGTGGATACGGTGCTAAGAAACAGGATCAAGAAGAGGACAGGGAAGAAGGAATGGGAGATCGTGCTTGAGCCCAAGGGATTCGGAGTGAAGGAAGGTCCATTCAAGGATCTCAGTAATGTGTGGGAGCAGGAGGTGATGATTCAGGTCGTTTTTTTCGCAGTTTGGAATGTGTTAGTCGTCACGGATGCTGTACCTGCCTCATCCTCCGACGTTGTGACTGGAGCTGGAGCTGGAGCTGCTCCTCCTTCAGCAGAGGCCATCTTGGACCAGGCATTACATTTATCAATGCTCGGTATCGTTGAACGCCCTAGTGGGTTTAGCTCCCTGGCTGCACGGAAGCGATGGCCGTCCAATGGGAAAAATAAAACTCTTCTGG
This sequence comes from Phlegmacium glaucopus, assembly GCA_015039465.1. Classification (NCBI taxonomy): domain Eukaryota; kingdom Fungi; phylum Basidiomycota; class Agaricomycetes; order Agaricales; family Cortinariaceae; genus Phlegmacium; species Phlegmacium glaucopus. Next base: position 117,890 of record MU130701.1, read on the forward strand.
AAGTGCTGTGGGTGCTGGGTGAACATGAGAAGTACATGAAACTCTGCAAGGGCCGTGTGGACTGGATTTTGGAGAGGATGGTTAGAGGAGGTGATGGAGGTGTCCGAGAGGAAGTTAAAAGAGTGAGGGGTTGGCTTGACCCAGGCAGTGCATCATATATGGGTGGCACTGGAGTATCGAGGCAACCTGGGCTGGATAAAGACGAGGAGCGTAAAAGGGCAGCTAAGAGAAGACAGGAAGCCATTATGCAACAAATGAAAGCCCAACAAGCAAGTTTTGCCAGTATGTTTGCCGAAGGGGTAGATGATGATTCCGATGACGATACTGCCGGAGGCGAAGGAGACGAGAGTATGTCTGATGCTAGTGGTGACAAGGAAGAAGAGGTGGTCTCGTTTGGGACATGCATTGTTTGCCAGGAGGATTTGAATGGGGCAAGTGGCAAGCTTTTTGGCGCGTTGGGGCTGATCCAGCCCAGTCGGATAATCAGAAGGCACCCGGACGGACAGAATGGGCACTTGGCTGAGGTATTGGCATCTTCATCCTCTATGGATCGTACTGGTGTCAATACCAGCGCTAGTAACCTCAGTAGCACATCTGGAATGACCTTCCCCCCATCACAGGCCGACCTTCTCGAGTCCAAAGCTACATCACCGAATTTCGAAGGCTTTCCGTCGAACTACACTCGTTTCGGATTACACAGTTCCGTTTGCAGCCATATGATGCACCTCGACTGCTTCCAGGTATACAGCGTGTCTATTCGCCAACGACATCGTGCTCAAGCGACTCGGAATCATCCTGAGTGTATTCCTCGCAAGGAATATATCTGTCCGTTATGCAAGAGTTTAGGAAATGTCATACTACCCGTGACTCACCCTGATGGACGGACACAACTCAATCCCATTCCGTTTCCCGATTGGATAAGGGCGGCGGGTATACATATACTTAAGAGCAAGTCAGATCCGCTTTTGGAGTCGTTGCAGTTCAGGAATGGTACTGGAGAATTCGTCTTTTGGGGTGCACAAGATCCTGGGTATGCTTCAGTTGTGAGAAAGAATGGAGATAGGGAGAAGGTCGATGCTCTTGATGGAGCGAAGATGTTGGATACTGTCATGGTCATTTCGAAAAGTATTTCACAGCAGACAAGGCATTTGCGCGATCGGTTGGAGCCAGAGGCAACGGAACGAGGTGCTGGGATATATTTGCCTGAGGAGTTGGTGGGTTATACGATTTCGGCTATGGAAGTTGCCCAGCGTGGGGTTGGGATAGATCCATCCTCATCGTCATTAGCTGGGAGTGGCAGCGGTGTAATGATGGTGGATGCTCTCTCGGAGTCGCAAACGAGGATGATTAGAGGCCTTCTTGGATGTTTGACCAGACTTGTTGCACTGCAGTTCAAGAACCGTCCTGACGAAGGTCGTGATGCTGTCCGTCAAGCGATCATCAAGAGATTATTGCCGGAGTGGAGTCGAACGTCTCTTACATCCTTCTCTTACCCCCTTCTGCTTAGAGACCCATTCACAGTCTTGGTGGAGACGGCAGCTGTTTCACCTGAGATGTTAAGGCATGTGCTGGTGTTGACATATTATGCGTGTCTAGCACGAACAGTGATAGGTCTCGTGTACATCCTCAACAAGGCAAGGAGTTACAACACCGCTCAAATTCCTGTTCGTGCGCATCAGGATATCTTTGGAGATATACGCATGTTCTTCATGTCTGTCGTACGACATTCTCCTGTCTTTGAGCATACGGCTACCATTGCCTTTGAGACTTTCGGAGAAGCGCGTATCGAGAAATTGATGTACGCATTCACTCTTCCTTTCCTCCGTCGAGCTGCGATTCTGTGTCGTTCTGTCTTGCCTTCCTCCTTCCCCACCCCCATCTTTGATTCCGATGTATGCGAATACACTCGACTTTTAGCAATGCTCGATATCCCTCCCCTCTCCGATCTTCCTCGTCAAGACACGCTACAGAACGCTCTTTCAGGATGGTGCGCTCACTATGGGCATTCCCATGCGTCAGCCCAGTTAAATTGTGGTGTGCTTCTCGACTACCCGGCCATCTACCGTCTAGCACGGCTTCCTCTCATCCTCGACAGTTTATTCAACCGGCAAGACAAGGCACTGATGTGCACCAATTGCAACACGTTTCCTATCGATGCCGCAATCTGCTTGATTTGTGGTACGACAGTGTGTTTGCAAAGTAACTGTTGTCTTGATGAGGACTACAACAATCGAGGGGAGTGTAACATGCATACACGAGAGTATGTCTTTCCCCGTTCAATTTGTTTCATATCTCAATTTTTCTGGTTCAGATGTGGTGGAACCATCGGAATATATTATTGTGTCAAGAGATGTTCTGTGCTGTATCTCAATTCGGGGGTTGGTACTTTCACGCCTTCTCCTTATCTCGATGCACACGGCGAAGTGGATCTGTCCATGAGGTAACTATTGTTTTTTTTTATCTTTTTTGAAAAAGAGAGAGAGCTGATCGTTTGCTGGACAGTCGTAGAGGTCGTCGTCAGTTCCTTCATCATTCAAGATGGGAGATCATCCGTAAGACCTGGTTATCGCATGGTATCCCGAACATGGCTGCGAGAAAGTTGGAGAGTAGTTTGGATTCTGGGGGTTGGGAGACCTTGTAGTTTTTTTATCAAGTGTTTTTTTCATCGACATTGTTTTCTTTTTTCTCTCTGTTTTTCTTCTTCTCTTTCCCTTCTCTTCACGGAAACGCTTAGTATAGATGTTGTCTTTTCTTTTTACCATTATCCGATTCCCTCCCTAATCCAACACCATCTTGTTCCTAGTACATCGAGTAAAGCCGTCTATGAAAGATCCCCGACGCCATCTTATGATTGTATGTTTCGTTATTGGGAGTGTTTCACCCTAGGTCGATCTGGTGGACCTACAAATTTGGCTGGATGACCTGTTACATATTACTGTTCACTGTGTTCAGGGTTGAGTGGTTTCAAAAAATTTTAGGGGCTCGCATTGGGAGGCAGGCCTAGGGGTAGAGTTTTTCTCAATTTAAATGTAAACCAAATTATATAAATGAAAGTTTTCGAGGAGGCCCATATAGACACCGTCGGTAATAGCAATGACCAAATCACTTTAATTAAAATTGTCAGCGCCTTCAAAGGTTATGAGAATTTTCGGAAGCGAAGTTTTCGCAAAGGGGCCCATCAAGGGTGGGATCCGGTGGGAGGTCAAACTTAAATCTAAATGAACACAAAAAGGACAATTAAAAAGAAGCATCAACGGGAATTTGAAAGGGTAGAAGGAGTTTCGGAAGCGAGGCCTGATTCTGGATTGCAGGAGAGAGAGTTCTACATAGGAGTCCACACGCCATGATGCAGGGAGTGGGCCGGTGTGGGGTGAGTTTGTCGCCACGTGTGTATTAGGAGGAGGGGACGATGTGTGTTGATGAAGTTGATGACTAGTGCCGATGATATTAATGATAATACGATATATTAGAGCCCTGTAGAACCCCTTGGCACTATATACATACCCCCTTAAAGCTGTCTACTGGTTCGCGATAGGTTCGCATAATTTTGCCTACATAGTCCCGGTCAAATATTTAGTTCACCGTGTTCATCACAGTGATGCGCCTTGATGCACCTACCGCAAATGCCCAATCTTTGGAGTTATGCCCATCAAATAGCCAGAATATGTCGAAAAATATCATTCTATGGCTCCCAGACTGCTCCTAGCTCATCCCGGCACGTGATAAATGGTCCACTGAGCTTATTTTTAGCATACTTCTCCAAACCCATAACGGCTGTCCAATAATGAAGGGTTCTACTGTACCAAGCCGCGAGATAGGGAGAGTTACATCAGCTTGAGAAGGGGTACGATGCAGGGTTCTTAGCGTTTCGACAATCGTTTGATACGAACCTTGGCATTGCTGGAGTTTTTTTTTTTTTGGGTGGGACAGGCCCGAAGAAACAAAGGATTCAGTGTTATTTTTTGGGGGGGCAGGTCAGACTCAAAGATGGGTAGATTGCTGAGCAAGGTAAGTTTTGTGCTGAGAGAATTGAGCCTCGAGGCCGAGAGACTAGTAAGGATGGGGTTGGTCTAGAAGCTTCTTTGACATCAGATCTCTGATTTGAATTGAATCGAAATGTTATAACATATCCATGTCCTAGGTTCAGAACTAAGTTTTGGAGGTATACAGTATGTCCAGCTCCCAACCATCATCACCCTCACACAGGAATCCACTCGCTTTACTATCAAAATTAAAACGACAATTGTCAAAGTCCCCATCCACACAACACCGTCGACGGTGCTCTCACAGTCGCCAACAACCCATTGAACACCAGTATCTTCCCATCCCCACCGTATCCTTCTCAGAGTCTCTTCATTCGGCTCGTGCTCAATCCGCGTATTCATGTTCAAATAATAGTTCTTCGGCTTCTTCATTTGTCTTCATTGACCATAATGAGGAACCCGAATCCGACGAATATAGACCGTTTCTGCCCCTTATTATTCAACACGAACGGCTTCAACGACTCGCTGCTGCTACTCCTCCTAAGTTGCATACTACAGGACAGCGAATACCTCCCAATGAACCCCCATCACCAACTTCATCTGCATCTTCAAGAGGTCCAATCACACCTATCTGCGTCTCCCCCCCCTTCTTCAGAACAGACGATGACATTGAGGACATCATGTCCTTAGGTAGCAGTGAAGTAGGGAGTATCAGCGAATACTCTTTACCTAGATCTTTGACCCCTTATTTCGAAGAAGGACGGAGTATACGCAGTCGAAGAAAATCAAGCTGTGAAGCTTCCGTCTCGTCTGGACGGGGAAGAGTACGTGGCATGTCTGTCCGAGTAAGTTTTTATCGTTCTCTCGTGTATCCATTCAAAAACTAATACATTTATAGACGCCTCCTCCTCTTCCTCAATTTCCATTAAATCGTCATCCATCAAAGAAATCAATCCGCTCAGCTCCTAGTTCTCCGCCGCCTTCATGCCCTTTACCTGACCCGCCTGTGTCCATCCGACACAGGTCACCGGATGCAGTTGATGATGCTGGTGTTAGACCTGATTCGGCGGTTTTGGCGATTGATGCACCTCTCGTCGCTAGCTCTTCCCAGATCCCTGAGTTCGCCAATGTAGATTCACTTTTACCAGTCCTTGTATCTTCCACGGGTGGTGGTCGACTTCGAGCCAAGAGTGTCAGTGCTATTGCTGGTCTGCGGATGGAACCCGCGATGGGCCTCCACACCAAAACGGAGCCATCTACGTCTATACTCTCCGATTTAGAGATTTCCACCTTTACTTCCACCTCCACTTCGCCGTCTAGTTCTGACCTTGAACTGTCAAATGAACACAAGCTGAACACAAGCGACGAAAAAGAAAAGGACAATTTCCCAACATCCATACCCGATCGCACGGCTGCTTCTACTCCTACCACACCAACACCGAGACAATACGGAGTTGGCAGACAAGTCCTTCGCGGTAGCGGATGTGATTTTCAATGTGATTTCGAAGATTTAGGTACTAGTTCTAAGAGGAATTCGAAAAGGAGCTCTAAGAGGAGTTCTAAGAGGGAGAGTGGGATGTTGGGTCGCTCGTCCGTACCGGAATCAACGCCAGAATCAATACCAGACTCGAAATCGGAAGTTGTAGAAGTTGAAGACGGGGAACGGCTGAAAGAACCCTCTATTCCCACTGAACCTGACGGTGGTATTCCGTTGAATTTAGACTTGGAGTCTAAGCAGGATCCTACTGGTCCAACTCCAAGTCATAATCCACGAAAGCGCGTCAAGAGCGATGACACGAATCCTAGCAACGATCCCCACACCAACACCAGCGTTAATACCAGCGGCGGCGTTAGTGGTTCCAGACGAACGGAGAAACCTCGAGAGAGGATAAACCCAGAGTGGACTTTATACCTTGGAGTTCCCAGGAATGCCCCACATCCTGTTCCTCCAGCTTTACCTGTCAACGTGGAGTCCCTGTCCCCGTCTATACCTCTGGGTGTACAATCTAGTCCTAGTCACGCTACTGGATCCAAACTCGTATCTATACCTGCGTCTACATCAACAACTGCACACCCGACGGGAAAAAGTGAAAACCAACGCCAAGAAACATTCTTTCCCACCTATCTCCCTCTCATGGCGAGGAATAGAACCAAAAGTGATTCTGCTTTATTAGCAAGCGCTAGTGGTTCAAATAGCAAACACGGCGTTAGCACGAAAGACAATGGGAAAGCGAAAGCTAAAACCAAGACTAAACGAACAAGTGGTGGAGAAGATTGGACACTCTCGTTACCTTTAATGAAGCCGTCTGAGCCTCTTCCTCCTCTTCCTTCCGTTTCTTCGTTGTTAGCGTCGACTTTCCGTGGTGAGCGTGGTCGGGGTTCGAGATATTTTGATGCCTCTTCATTCGTGTTAGGATCAGAGTCTGTTCAGGCGGTGGATGTAGAGGAGGTGGAAGAGTGTGAGGGCGGGATAGATGGAGAGATGGGGGCAGAGACCGGTTTGGTGATCACCGTGGAAGATGTTGATTGTCAGCAGCAGCAAGGGGCGCATCGCTCAGGAGGAGAGTACGAAGATGAAAATAGTGAGGATGACGGAGAAGAGGAAGAAGAGGAAGCACTCATACTTCGCGTACCAAGAATCGTTCGCAGTTGTTCTGCGTCTCCACTCATCTCCACCTCGACCCATGCCAATGCCAATATGCACAACCGAAAGAAAGGATGGATGGGAACAACCAGTACTCCCAATCTACGAACTCGGGACGGAGCAGTCGAACGACTCTCATCGTCGACTTTGGAAGAGGAAGTTATGGTGATGCTCTTAGGAAACACCGACAACACCGATCTTTCCGAAGCAGCTGAACAGGAGGAATCGAAACGGAGGTCAAAATCAAGAAAAGATCTAGTCGCGACTATGGTTCTAGCCCAAAGGAAGATAGCTACTTTGGATGAAGATTTAGCTAGGTTCAACGCTCTTTTGAGGAACGGGAGTGGGAGTCGACCTTCGAGTACGGTGATAGAGGCGGCTGCAGTGACGAAGACGAAAACGGTGACGTTGAACTCGAATCCAATCCCAGCATCGACTTCAACCCCTCGAAAATCAAGTGTTGCTTCACAGACTCTACCTATAAAACCGGTCCTCAAGCATGCTAAATCATGCGAACCCTTTCTAGAATCCCATTCCAGTGTCGCCAGTGTAGGACATCCTCCCCTTCCCCCTCCGCATCATATGGGTCCGGTTATGAGGTTTCCATCGTCTACAGGAAGAGGAGATATGAATTTTTTTGATGAACTGGGTAGTCTTGGTGGTGGAGATGGGCGGCCCCATAGTGGTAGACTTAGACCGACTTCGGCTAATTTGAGGCCAACGAAATCGGCAGAGTGGAGAATGCCAGGAGAGTTGGCCGATTCCAACTTGTGTTCAACGACTACTCTGCCTCCGCCGACTACTCTATATAACGTTCCAATCCCACCTGCTTCGATTCCGTCTACACCGCCACGGGCATCCCCACCACCGCAGTATAACACTCGGAGTCCGACATCCTCGACTTCTTCATCTACTCAAACTGTCCTATTACCTTTCGCTTCCACTGGTAGTAGTAGTGCTAGGAGAGGAGGACCGATGCCTTCGGGGAGTTCATCCGCCAGAGCTGTGTCGATGGGGTCGTTGAGGCCTAGTACTGCTCCTGTAGAGTCAATTTCGGGTAAGGCCTTGTTTTTTTTTTTCGTTGTGATATTTTTATGCTTACAACATATAGGCATCACAATCTCTCCCAGATCTCAGAAAGAGAAACGCCAAAAGCCAGGCACACCTCCACAACTACGTTTACATACATCTTCTCTCCCCCCTTCCTCCTCTACCTCTTCTCAACGTCACACCGCCAACCCATCACGTAACAGGCGATCAGTCTCGCCTCCACCTCAACCACCATCGCCTATCGCTTCTGAATCTTCGTCAACATTACCTACTCCATTAGCTAGTGCGTTTCCTTTACCCCCATCTTCACTTGGGATGGCGTTTCAACAGAAACTGAGGGAATTTGAAAGTGCGAGAGAGAAATACCTGGAGCAGCAACAGCAGCAACAACAACAACAACGAAGCCAATGTCAGCGTTATAGACCTCCATCTACTGCTTCTTCCGTCACTTCGCTAGTCTCGAACGCGAGTTCGACAGCTACGATTGTACCTTCTGGAGATCAGAAATTGAGGATGCGGTCTAGCGAACCTGGCGATCGCAGTAGTGGTGGTGGTAGCAACAGCGATGGTGTAGCTGTTGCAGCTTTGGCAGGTGTGCAAGAGAATGAGAGGTATACGTTGGAAGATGATGAAGATTCAATGTATTCGGGCACTTATTATAGTGCCAGATCGAGTTTTAGCAGTGGCAGTTGAATCTCAACTTGTTGTTGTGCACTGGTCCGTCTTTTCTCTGTCTCTCCTTCCTCTACCTCTCGGACAATTTTTGGATTATTCTAGTTATATATTTCGCACAGCCGCAGCAGTTTCATGATTTTATATTTTTTTTTACATTCTTTTCAACACCAGTGATTATCCCCTCATCGTAAATTTTGCTACACCATCTTTCATTTATGTATATATAAGCACCTTCTTTCCCCCCGGATTTTTTTTAAAACCTCGTAGAACTTTCAAAACCTCCCAACTAAAAACCCTGCAACATAGATAAATTATGTTTTTAGATCTTTTATTTTATTTTATTTTCCGTTTTTATATATATTTCTTCTCTAATATTTATAATTCCATATCGCGACTTGCTTTTTTTATATATTTGCTTTCAGTTGTGCTCGACCCCCACAACTTGTATAGATTTATTTATTTACTTAAAGGAACGCCCCTTTCTTTTCTTTTTGGTGTATCCTACGTACATATATGATAATTATCTATTTACTTTTTTGCTAAAATCTTATGATGTCATTAGGAGTTATCGAAAACTCTGAATTTAAAAGCTCTCTAGAATGACATTATCTACTCGGCGCTCAGTGTACCGAATGTAATACACAGGAAGCATGGACGTAATATTGGCTTATAAAGTTATATGAAACAACTTAGAGCCTGACAACCAAACCCACCGTTACCCACCCAAGATTCCGAAGACGTTGACACTGACAGCGAAATGTTTCTACGATCCTGGGTCTAACTTTGACTTTGACTTTGACTTTGGTTTTGGTTTTGGCTTTAGATCTACAGTAAGGCAAGAGCTATGAGGCTCAACTTTTTTCTCCAAGCTGACATGCGTGGTTCTGGAAGGAAGAGAGCGTTGCGCGTATTTTTCAAACCACATCTTCAGCCAATCGTTCTACGCTGGTGGGATGTCTACCGATAACCAACAAGATTTCGACAGTCGTGCAGACAAATTATGGGCGATATACAACAAGGAGGCAGAAAGTTACGACAGAGCCCTCATGGAGACTTGGAAAGATGACATGGATAGCATCATCATTTTCGTGTGTATACATTCCACCAATCTACATTTCTTTTTAGAACTCATTCGCTTTCAGGCCGGTCTTTTTTCTGCCGTTTTAACTGCCTTCACTGTTGACGCATCCAAGAATCTCAAGCTAGATCCTACAGATCATACAAATGCATTGTTGAGCCAAACCGTGGTTCTCCTCGCCCAGATCTCACAACAACTCGGACCCAATGGCTCTCAGACTATCATATCACCCCTCCAGCCATTGGAACAGTTCAAGTTGAATCCTTCCGACCTCCGAGTCAACATTTTTTGGTACATGAGTCTAGGTTTCAGCATCACCGCTGCGCTTGGGGCGACACTTGTACAGCAATGGGTCCGCAACTATCTACAACTTTTCCAACGGCTCAGCGGTTCATTGGAGCGCTCACGAATGCGGCAATATCTATTCCATGGATTATCTAGCAATCACATGGCACTATTAGTCGAATGCATTCCTGCATTCATCCATATCTCCCTCTTCCTCTTCTTTATCGGTCTCGCTGAAAATCTGTTTCCCACCAACCACGCTGTCGCTATCGCAACGACTACTATCATGGGTTTCTGCGCTGTTTTCTACGTCGCATGTTCAATTTTCCCTGTGCTCTATCCCCAAACTCCTTTTCAAACTCCATTGTCTAACGTTTTCTGGAGAATGGGACAAATCATTCGCCCTCGCAAGCACAGTGATAGCAATACAGGAGGCAAAATTGTAGCTGTGAGCTCTGACATGGCCAAGGGCCGTTTGGAACTTGCTATGGGTCACTCTAATGATCGCATAGAGCGCGATACGGAGGCAATACACTGGGTAATCAGCAAAATTACAGAAGACAGCGAGTTCGAGCCATTCGCTGCTGGTATTGGAGGATCAGTGGCCACCCTATGGGGACAAGCTATCTGGAAGAGTTTCTTCCTTGGAAATATGCGACCGATACCTTATAACACTGCAATAGCTTCGAATACTGTGCAAACGCTCAAGATTCGAATCGAGAGTCTCCTGCGTTCTGTTTTAACCTTCTCTGACCAGCAAACCCAATTCACACGTGCATGCGTTTGTATCGATGCTGTGGCATCTCTCACTCTAGGCGCTGAATTGGAGCTTGACATCGATGACGCCCTCATCAATCAAGTTCTTCTGTTTTTTAGTGGTGAGAAAAGGAGACGGGATAAAGCGGTGGTGCTGGAGGCTGAGACTTCATTTGGTTCAGTCATGAACCTACGTCAGCTATCAGGCAACCAAGTGATGGATACATTACTCGAAATAAAGTGGAAGTGCTTAGTGCTGATGAGGATGAAGAAATTTTTACAAGTCAACGCTCAAGTTTTCATTGCGTTAGTCGATAGAATACGTCGTCTGCACTCAGCGTTTTACGACGACGGAGCCATGACTTATAGGGCGCGGGCGTTGGATGATGAATTGTTGAAGGCGTGGAAATCAGCTGGGAAACTTTATTCAGAGCTGCGCGACAAACCAGAGGAGCAGTGGACGGAAGATAGGCTGAACGAATTGGTTCCGCATTGGAGGGACCACATTGGTGCAATGGAAGAGTCCTTGTCTGCCTTGGACAAGCGACTGCATCCCTCAACCGACTCAGAGATAATCGACCTTAACTCCTACCTTTTCTGGACAGTTTTTGAGCATTTGGAAGGCATTTTCTATGAATGGCCATCAAAGATGTATCTACCGGCAATGTGGAAAGGAATAAATTGGGGGACGCCACCTCCTCCTTCCATGAGGTGGTTCATACCGCATCTAATACCACCTCGCCTGTTAATTTGTCACCTCTTGGTTTGTGCCGATCCCAGACGACAACCCAACTTCGATCCTTCGACGTCCCAAATCGACTTAGTGGGTCTGGGTAGACTACTGAACAATCCCGAGTTGCAGAGGCTTTTTGACCGTGACGGGGCAAGTGGACTTGAACTACAAGGTCCACAACCATACACAGATCAGCTATGGCGGTTACAAGACATAAGGGAGCATGGGGGAGTTGGATTCATGATTGAGATGTTCTTCGCAATCTTCAGGTCACTTGAGGAGAAATCGGTGACAGATACGTCGCTACCACTGATCATGATCGTGACATTACAAGCAATCGTTGACAATGGAAAATCTCAGTATCTCAAGACCGCCAGTCGACGATTCTTGGGGTCGCTGCGGCATGAAATAAACATCCTACGGAACCAACCTCCAGAGAAGACCCCACCGAAATATATTCTCCGGTTGTTGTCGGATCTATTTGATGAGAGCGACGAGGACCAATCCAAAGAAGATCTAGAGAAACCAGTGGAAAACCAGAATGAATACGCGTAAGTTGATTTTCTGGTCTACTGTTCATACAAATCTCTTGCTTATGTGGCTCCATTCAGCACTATAGCGCTATCGCTTCCCTCTCCTACTTACTAACATTGACGATTATCCCATCGACCCTCATGATGCGTTACCTCCTTGCATGGACCGTACGATCTCTGCGAGTGTACTGTGTGGCATTGGTCCTCTTGATATTACTATCTAGAGGTCTTGATTTTACAATCCTGCAGTTCAAACGTCGAAATGCAGCAGGCGTCTGTTTATTCTATTTCTCATCCTTCTATGTAAGAATCTCTCATCGATCTCAGAAAGAGAAACAGCAAAGCCAAAAGCAAGGAACACCAACACATCTACGTTTACATACATCTTCTTCCCTCATCCTCTTCCTCCTCTTCCTCTTCTACCTCTTCTCAATGTCACTGTCCCATATAACAGGCGATCAGTCTCACCTCCGCCACCATCACTATTGGCTATTGCATTTTCTTAACCCCCATCTTCGCTTGGGACGGCGTTTCAACTGCAGTTGAGAATGCGAGGGATGAAACCTGCAGCAGTGGCAACAACGAAAGCAATATCAACGTTATCTACTACTTCTTCCGTCACTTCCTTAGTCTCAAACGCGAGTTCGACAGCTACGATTGTACCTTCTGGATATCAGAAATTGAGGATGCGGTCCAGCGAACCGAATGGCAGTAGTGATAGCAACAGTGAAGGTGTAGCTGCTGCATCATTGGCAGGTGTGCAAGAGAATGAGAAGTATACGTTGGAAGGGTGATGAAGATTCGATGTGTTCGGGTACTTATTATAGTGCTAGATCAGCTTAAGCAGTGGCAGTTAAGGAATGTTGAAACTTCACTTGCTGTTGTGCATTAGTCGGTCGTTTCTAAATTCTGTCTCTCCTTCTCTCCCTCTCAGACGATTTGTTTCCTTGGATATACATATACTTCGGACAGCCAAGGACAGCCTCAGTTTCATGACCATTCTTTTTACAATTTACTTCCCCGACTACCGTCATTGCAAATTTCCGCCTTTCATTTATTAAATTCTTCCCCTGGATTTTTTACCTCGCAGAACTTCAAACCCAGTCAAAATCCCATCTGATGGGATCGAGCGTCACCTATTTGGGTCTATATTTCTCGGCAAACACGACGATTGACCACCATCAGGAAATTTCAACTAGCCCAGCCTAGCCACATCTTGGAATTTTAGGCCGCTATTGAGAAACTCAGGTGTGAAATATTGCTTCAACCAATCTGCTTAAATCTATGCTCATTGAGAAAATGTGGATATCCATTACAAAATTCTAATCCGTAATACTGGCATACGAATCTACTAAATCTAGGCTCATCAAGCAAAATAGATATGAGGCGGCAAATAATGTAAATCTACTGAATCCAGTTCCAACCTTGTATCCCACTAAACCCATTGACAAAGAGCAATGAATAAAACTTTATGAAGATCGAGAGTCGGATTCGAGACTGAGGAGATAAATGTCATTGAACATAAAGCATGAATATCACAAAAATAAGCTTGCCTTGAGACTACTTTGGAGGTCTTGGTACTTCTGATAGCGGAAACAAGTCCATTAGAAGTTATTTGACAATTCTGGCACAGATTGAGACAAACCTTCTTTTTGTCAGTGGAGAGATTGTCATAGTAGATCTTGAATTCCGCTCTGGTTCCATGTGGATTAGATTGAATCCAGTCCTGAGCACAAAGATTCCTGAGAAGGCGAAGTAAGCGCAGGATCAGCTAGCTATTTCACAGAATAGATGTCACCTTGCAGTGTTTGATGATCCTGGTCGCATTTTTCCAGGCCTTTTTGATGGACCTGGTTGCTTTGACGTTGTATCTGGTGTTGAGGAAATCTCAATTGATGTACCTGGACTGACTGCAGAGTCAAAATCCAATGGGGGAAAAACAAAAGGTCCATGATTGACATTGCTAGCCTGGGCTGACTGAGTACCTGGAAAAGTGTTGGGTTTGGGTGCATTTATATCGCATCAGGGACTGTGTAGAAATCAGCACATACCTTGAGAATCACCAGCCCCAACAACAGCCTTGTCTGCGTTAAGAGCGGGGTCAATTTGGAAAGTGGTTGGGTCCATCAGTAAGTTTGGGTTTTGCTATGGGTGCTATGGAGCGCTGTCCAGTGCTGTAAATCAAAGACCCTTTGCTATGTCACTATAGGTTGCTATGGGACTCTATATAGTGCTTGACAGCTCTTGGCAGTTTCCCATAGTGCCATTTTTTGACCCTGAAAACCTGAATTTACTGATGTCAGCTGATTGCTGATGACATTCATGATCAGCATGGACAGTTGCGGAAAGTGGCTTCAACGACAGGGGATTAATTGACTATGTAACAACTCTTGAGCAGATAATGAGGTATTTAAAGACATATGTACACGTGGCATACTCATTCTTGACATTGATGCACCATCAGGTGGACTCGCTGCCTGGGAAGAATTGTCAGTCTTAGCTGCAGCTGCAGCTCCATCTTTGACGACAACATCACATGAGGGTAGTGTGTCGGTGGTGACAGGAGTGGGCATGTCATGAGTAAGAGTCATCACAGCAATGGCAGGAATGGAACCAGAGACAGTCAAAGCAGTGGTTGGCCCTGCGAGCGCATCATCGTCTCCAAGTTCTTGATCGATGTTGTCTGTAGGAACTGGGTTGGCGGGGGGTTCATTGGGGTGGTCTGAGGTGATATTTGCAGGGATATTTGGACATCTGGGCTCATCAATGTTGGGAGGAGTGTTGGAATTTATCGAACCCAGTAGTTAAGTAGTTGATAATATTATTTACGTTTGGCCAGCGCGGGTCTAGCGCCTTGCAAACGAGTGAGTAAAATGGTACACTACTACTACTACTCATATCCTATCGTGCTTACTAATCATTCCTAATCGGGAAGACCTTTTCTAATGCTCGAAAATATTCAACACACCCCCTCGAGCATTGCAAAGCTCGAAACTATGCACCCCCATAAACCAATAATAACCATCCCCCAACCCATGAGAGATCTGAGTAAGCCTAGTTTGTGGCAAAAATCAAGTGATGAGGTGAAAAACGAGTGTTGATGATTTGAATGAAATGAATGTAGCCAATGGATGAAAGAATGTGTTGTAGTGTGTCTGTGGTGCCTCGAGGTGTGAAAGGAATTGTTTGAGAATGAAAAAACTGTGTTGTTACGAACTCGTTCAGCGGTGTTGGCACTTGCCCCCATTCTGAGTGGTCAGAGGTGCATCTTGCACTTGCCCTCAACTCGGGTGGTCAGAGGTGTTGCACTTAACGGTTCCAACCCTTCCCCATCTTCCAATCCAACCTTCAAACCCTCCTCTGCACAATCTGATCCTAAACCTCCCAACCATCTCCCAACAGCAACCTGCTGCTCCCTAGGTAAATGCTGGTGAGTGTTGTTGTGATCCCTTGAGTGCTTCTGAGTGGTGAGGACTTCGAAATGCCTGCAAGTCAAACAGGGCTTCGATCGTCGAGATTGCGAATGTCAAGTACTGAGTTCTAATTCCGAGACTTCGAACCGGCTTTTTAGGACGGGTGCCACCCGCGACTCGTTTGTGTTGGAATTTATCGAACCCAGTAGTTAAGTAGTTGATAATATTATTTACGTTTGGCCAGCGCGGGTCTAGCGCCTTGCAAACGAGTGAGTAAAACAGTACACTACTACTACTACTCATATCCTATCATGCTTACTAATCATTCCTAATCGGGAAGACCTTTTCTAATGCTCGAAAATATTCAACAAGGAGTGGTGGTATGAACTGAGACAATGATGCTAGGGAGCATCACAGATTGAGTGACGGAGGAAGGAGGTATATTGGCTGGGGTTATGGTACTGCCAGGGTCGATAGGAGGGAAGTTGGTTGCGTTACTAATAACATTGCTGGAGGGTGCAGAGTTGATATCAATTGGTATTGGAGGGTTACTTTCAGTCTTTGCTCTCTTTGAAATATGGCCAACGGAGTCTCTGTGTCGTTTACTGTGTGTCAATAAAGGATCAGAAGATTCTGACTTTACCCCTTGAAGGTTATTTGAAGCCCAATTGGGATAATTGTCAGTGGCAAGCTGCTCAGCCTTCCAATCAAACTCGCAAAGGCCAAGTTTGGGGAAACGCCGATGCATTTCGTGTCGATAATGGGCAGCTACATCCAGATCAGCTTTCCCCCAAGACTTGGGAGCTTTACCGGCCCCTTGGAGCTGGTTCCAAATAGATTGCGCAAATTTACGCATCTCACTAGCATGGAAGCCATCGACAACAACCCCATGTACATCTTCCACATAGCATAATGAGACATTAAGGCCCGATGGTGCTCAACCCTTGTTTTGTTTGGTTGCTGTGAACACATTCAACTGGCTAACTTTTGTGATGCCTGATGTTTTCTTCTTCTGGTTAATCCAGTCCTTCCTAAACCAAAAGCGCACATCCGGGTAGTCATTGTGCTTTAGAGGCTGATCCCAGGGTACATTGGGGGTCAACATGGAGGTTAGTGCCAAATTTGCGGACATGGATAGAAAGTTTGCCGACTGTGTCTGGATTGCTGGCAGCAAGCTCTGTGCAAGAGTGTGGTAAAGGTCCCTAAAGGTTGCCATTATGATTGTGAGATGCTTGTGCTTGTTGAATGGCATACTTTATGGTGGACACCTCAGTCTGGAGCACAAGATTTTGTTGTCTGAGCTTCCGGTTTTCCTCTGTCAAGAGCTCAACTTGATTGCGATTGCGGCGCGGACCATAGCTTGAAGGCTGGTAGTACTGCTTGGCATGGCGCAGGCCACCCTCACTGCTTGTTGTAGTGGTCAGGTCACCGGAGTTCTAGGACCGACTATGAGAAAGGAGTTATATAGGAACAGATATAAGGGAAATGTACACTGGAGACATAGTAGTGGTTGGAAGAACTGAGGTCACAATCAGACAAAATGGACCTTTGTCTGGGCTGCTGCTGGCGTCGTATCTTCTGTGGGGAGACTCCGAGTGGTATGAAGGGTTTCAGGAAGTGAGATGCGCTGTCACTCCCACCATCATAGTCAGATTCATCAAGTGCGTCATCTGAGATATCAAACTCTATTGAGCTCATTACCATGCTCAATGGTGCGAATAGGGGTCAATATGTGCAGCAGAACGTACAAGTACTACCTTGACGACCAAATTGAAATCATGATTCTTGTCACAGGTAGTCACACATGCCAACAGGGAAAAACTTTTTTTGCGGAAGGATATCCAAAAGTACAAATCAAGATGATGTGACAGTGCTAGGGACCATGCTGTCTGAGAGAAATTGGAAAAGAAAGGAATGGATACAAGACAGCGAGGACAATGGAGAACATGGTAATATAATGAGAAGTAATCAGACAGCTAATATAAATCAGTGTTCCGCTCAGCATCATCCAAGCTTTGTAAGAACTCAAGTACTCACTGGGAAGACCTCGTTTAATGCCCTGTTTTATGGTGTGCTCATCAAGAAGATTTTTAAGTATGTGGTTGAGAATCTCAATCATCTTCTGGTGGTTGATTGGCAAGTTGTCATAGGATTCAGTCCCAGATGGAAAGATGGCGTCTTTAAGTTGATGAATACCTGGAAAGAGCGGGGAAAAGAAAGGGTCCATCCTCTTGATAACGGCATTCTCAAACACTACCATGTGACTGATTTTTGTATGGCCCATTTTTGCATACGAATGATTGAGACTACGCAAGTCAAACCACTCTCGCAGAGAAATGCTGCGGTGGACCCTGAAATCATCCTCCTTTCGCCAAGTACCATTTGGCCCTTTGAGCATTGTAGCACAGAAGAACAAAACATACATCAACGACTCAAGGTCGTACTTCGCATGGTGGATACCACCAGTATCAATATCCAATAAAAGGGCGATCACCATGAATGGTGGTGTACCCTGGGACGAACACTGGTCATTAGTGCATACATCTGCACACACTAGGAGACCTTACCGTGTGTTGGCCTATCTTTGACTTCTGCAACGTCGAGGCAGCATAGTCAAAATCAATGAGCATACCCTGACGTGATCCGTCCGGCTGGTTGTCATTATGAACAAGGAGGATGTTGTTGAAACTGACATCACGGTGAATGACGCCCCGTTTACAACAATCTTCATGTGCTATTGTGGAATACTATAAGTATACAAAATAAAGACAGTCATAGACCTACCGATAGCAACATCTCGAAGCGCTGTTACAAGCTCCCCCAACGACGTGAAGGACGATAAATCTTGGCCGACAGAGTATAAGATCAAACGGTGGTGGAGACGATATCTACGCTCGTCAGAGAACCCATGACAAATCCATGCAGTGTTGTCATCACAAAGTCGTTGCCTTAAAGGATCCTTGGGGTCATGGATTTGCACAGTCCCACCCCAGAGGAGTGTTGGAATACCTTGAATACCCCGCAGCTTCTCCAGATGCTGCCTCTCAGCATCGGCACGACCCTCCTGAATCCATCCATCTTTGATGATACATGACTTCTTATTTCCATCCAATGCTGACCAAACTCGTGTTGATCTCCCAACAATTCCCCAAACAACGTGAACGGTGGATTTGACTTGGTAGACATCGCTATTATTGGAAATTGTCTTGACTTCACCCTCAGGGGAGGTGGTCATGGTCGGGTCAAAACCACTTGTTTCATCTTCTGCAAACATGAGGGCGACAATGACATGTAAGAGATTGAGAGTGTGGTATTCTCCCTGTTGAAGATGACAGATTTCCGAAATGGCCTGCCCTTCGCGGTCGGTAACAAAAAAGTAAATCTTGTGCATGCAAACTGCCACGAAAGGGACGAAGCGGCGGTTATGTTGGGTGGAAAACATCAAATAGGTCTTGTTGTTGATCGTCCTCATCATATCGGCATGCAATTTGGGGTGCGAAGTGACCTCAGCTACTGCATGTACACTCCTTCAATCAAGTGGGGTGAGCATGTTGCTGATAAGAATGACATCGGGCTTGCGTTGAAGCTCATTATCAGGAAGAACAGAGTTACAGAATTGTGCAGACCAGAACCTTTGAGGGGGCTTCTTGATGGAAGCGATATTATTTGCAATGGCATTGAACCAGTTTTGAATGCTGGTTTCTGTATAGGCGACAGGAGGAACCAACACCCTCTTTCGTGGGTCCCAGACATGTTTGAGCTGCCGAAGAAGACTTTCATCCACGGGGAAGGGGAGAGAGGAATTAGGGAAAACAACACTGGGAAGGTCGACAATTTGGGTTGGTGTGATCCCATTGAGCTCGATCGCAAGATAAGTGCCCATCTCTTGAGTGGATACATTTCCCCGCTTTGGAGCTGCTGAGGGCAAGTAATGTCTGTAGGACGCAATTCGGCGTACTACAGGTGTGGATGATGGGATTTGATATAGGGCTGATTGGTTCTTGGAGCGTTCAGGAGTGCTGAGGAGCTTTTGCACCGCTCCCGGGTCAATGTCGCCCGATTGCTGGTTTATGGCTTTATTTGAGGGTCCAATGGGCTGCGGGTGAGATGACTGACTGGGAAAGTCCTGGGCGCTGTCCATGCCAAAGGAGGAGTTGAAGGAGTAAATACCACTGTAGCTGAAGAGATTGTCGTTGGGTAAGGAATGGGAGAGGATGCCAGGTTGAGTGAGCATTGTTGACAAAAAGTTTAAAGGAAGGGCAAATGCACCAAACATTCCCATAGGAATTGCCCATTGTGTAAATATATCATCTGATAGCGGTTCTATTCACAGATAATCTAATATAACTACTCATTTTTGGGAACTCGCTCCTCCACACCTCCTAAACAAGCGACCTCTAGACCTGGCTTCTTGACAACAAAATACCGTTGAATGGAATCTCCACCAAATGGCTGGTGTGGAACCATAGCAATCACTGAACTAATGTATTTTACACCAATGACCATGAGGCCACCTTGACCGAGGTAGATGCAAGATTGAAGGGTATTGTATGAAATGTCGAGTAAGGTTTGGTCAGGTGAAGAAAAGCATGACATCATTGCGAGTGTTACCTCCGTGTTGTCCTCAAACTGCAGGTAGAAATAGTATTGGACTTCAGCAAAGATATCATCACTTGTTTTGGGTTTTCTGATCTAAATATGGTGGTTTATTAAGTGGTATGTTGGAGGGACTGACAGGGATCTCACCATGACATTCCATGCCATCCGAACCTTTTTGAGTGGCCTAATCTTCTCTTTCCAGGCTGAACAAGCAACTTGGCCATTTGGTAAGCATAAGCGTGCCCATCGCGATATTTTTGGAGACCAGTTTTGGGGCATATCAATACCACAAGTATCCTGAAGATAGGATTTAAGGGCCTGGCATTCCACATCTGTCATATGTCTTGCAGTTCTTTCTCAAGCCCTCAATAGAACAAAGCCATTACCCAAGTCCTTCGCACCTCTCGGAATTGGATTTTGAGGTTCCTCCAAATCTGGAAACATGGCTTTGAGTGCATTGACCTGACACCTTTGCAACACGTGTTGTGAAAGGTTGGCGTAAGGATGGACATGGGATCGAATCTCCTCACCCAGGTTACCTATTGTCCGCTCCATGGTCCATTGTGATGAACATATTAAGGGCCCAAGGCGAATGACCTCTAAGGCCAGGTGTGTCAACGCATGGATGCTTTGACGCACAAAATGAAGGCGGTCAGTTCCGCACTGGTAATAGAGTAGCTCAAATTCATGAGCAGACTCAACTAATGCCTGATGAGCTGCTTTGAGATCCTTGGTCTTGATCTGATGCTGATTGATAATATGGACAGTGAATACCAGCTTGCAAAAATGCTTGTAATATATCTGTGGAAGGACATTATAAAAAACACCTGGTCCAAGACCATAGAGGTAAAGCAGAAATTCCCAAGCTTTGTAGCCACTCAAAATCTTTTCTGCAGGATTGTGTGGAGGGCGGTTGAATGAACCAGGAAGGTATGGGGTGGCAGCGGCAACATCTCTGCCATGCACTTCCCACGTGTCCCCGCGCAGGACAGCCCAGGGCCAGGTCGACCAGCTGTCAGTTTTGTCACAATCAAAAGTCCCCCGCCAGAGGGGAATTAGAAGGTCAGGAATGTTCAATGATTCCAGGTGCATGATATTGGACCCAAAACACGATGGAACTGCAACTTTATGGCGAGGGTCTAGACCAAGAAAAATGCTGGGTTTGCAGATACCTGTCTCTAGATGCCGTTTCTTGTATTGTCGTTCATTCAGAGATGCCATAAGATACCGAAGGTTTTCCTTGTAGAGCTCAGGTGAATGCAATGGTGGGTTTTCATAGCTGTAGTCATCGTGACTGCATCCTTCGACATTGTAATTGTATGGCTTATAGAATGCAGGATAATAGTGCGAAATTCCGGGTTTGTGACGACCAGTCGCAGAACAATATATGCGACAGCCATTTTTTCCATGATGACCAACAAGTCCATTCAGGTAGGTCATACCAGGACCATCAGCAGCGCCCAATGTGAAGAACAATCGTGAAATTTCCACAATGTCATGCAATGCATCCCAGATAGGAAGCCCTTCTTTTTGGAGGGCTGAAACGTGGTGCAACCCCGGAAAAAGAAAGGAATCAACAATCTTGGGCTTGTTGGGGCCTGGGATAATACCTCCAATGAGAACATGTTTCTTCTGATACCGAACGCTGGGCGCAAGATCCATGATGACCCAAATGTAGATCCAGCAATCCGACTGCTTGTATCGGTAAAGTTGAGCTCCGTCGAATGAGAGCATCAAGACCATGTCAGTGTCTTGAACCCGACCATCTCGCACTGCATCGAGGTAATCCGACCCATAAAAGTAATCGTTGTAAGTGGGAAGGATTCCGCCATTCACCTCCAGTAATTCCAGGATCATGGCAGTAACCTTTCGTCAATACATCATTCGTTCGGCGCTCTCCTTATCCCTCCAAAGTGCCTGAAGTTGCGGTCCAAGGAGCATGGTGTGAAACATCTGTCTTGCCTTCTTGGTGATGGGATCGCGCCGTGGCTTGCCACATTCCAGACATGTGTTAAGCTCAGCGAAAGGACCAGTATATGCTAGGCAGCTCTTGATGCACATATCATGTTCAATTGATTCAACTCCTGTGATCTCCACAATTCAGCGCTTCATCTGATCGTAGGTGGGTATGTCGTTGTTAGGATGGCATTGTAAGATGGCTCTTCGTACAGATGTATAGGTCTGTTGAGAACTATTAATTGTAGAGAGAAATAAGTCTAATCCGAGGCAAAGATCTTGTGATGTAATATCCGCAGGACATGTTGGAGGGTTTTGTAAGCAGTGGAGAGCCTCGGCATCAAGCTTGGATACCCCATCATCCAACGAGGCTTCTTCTAAAGCACGAATGAATTCCATGGCTTGCTTGATGTGATCTAACTTCGCCAAGGCAGAGAGTTCATTGAGATCAATATCTCCATACTGAGCTGCATTGGGAATCTCTTCCGGAAACATTGGGTCATGAGGCGCAGCTAGAGGTACCGAGTCCAGAGGTGCCTGACATGAGATATCTTCCAGGCTGCCAGGTTCAGGTAACTGGGACTCCTCCAAGTCATCCAGTGTAGGTGTTTCATGGTCATTTGCTTGAGTCTTGTCGGTTCCATCTTGTTCTGGATCCCTTGGAAAGGTGGTCATATTCTTTGTGAGCCCGTTCTGTTCCACAGGTGAGTAATTTCAGTCTTCGAGAGACAGAAATGTCAAGCCTTACATTAGTTGAGTTCATAGGCTGAGATCCTTCCTGCAAGTCCTCCGTCCCTGTTCCTATATTGCCCTCCTCATTTCCATCTATGACCATCCTTCTGTCCATCTCGGTGTCATGAACTTGAAGCACAGCCGGTTTAGTCTTGGACTCTGGAATATTATTGAATGTTGCCTCCCTCTGAGGATCTTGATTAATTCCCGCCGATGATGATTCCAAAAAGCCTCTGAATTCAGTTGAGAAGGACTCCTCATTACGGTGCTTCTGGTGTCTGTTGAATGTTGAAAGGGATACGAGTTTTTGCATGCCCTTGCAATTTGCCTGGCAGCCACATATGTGTTTTTGCAGAGAACTCTTAGTTCTCTTAGTTTCTCTATGTTGGTTTATCATGTAACTTTGAAGTCGTGCGAGTTGGTAGATGTCCGTGTCACGCCTTTGCGTTGTGCAATTTGAATTGAACTTGGTTATTTAAGTTTTCTTTGATAGTCTACATAAAGTATGAATGCAATATAGTATATGAAACAACGAGGGGAATACCAAGGTGTGTGGGACAAGCTATGGCTGTCTACTCCAATTATTAAGGCCAAGGGTTATGGATCATGGCTGGAGGCTACCTGAAGTATACCGCTATATTGTTCTCCTTGCAGTTAGATAACCTTTAACTCCCCCCTGACTTGTTTCTTTCCATGCGATGAATGTGCTTCTTGGCCTGGCGAGCAGACTTCTTGAGTGCTTGGCGGTATAGATCTGACTTGCGAACGGATGGTGGAAATATGGGCCACCCAGGAAGCAAGTACGGGCAGGGGCCAAGTGGGGAAGATTGGCGAGGAGAATATGTTGTCACGACTGGGGGGTTGAATATAGATGGGTGGGCCATCTGTAAACAGACAGCAGAGAGTGTGAATGGCGAACCATCAATGGCGGGGTCCTTCTTGGTTTGGCGCTGGTCCAACCCATGTAAAGACTCCAGTGGATTGATGTTTTCGGATTGATTTTCATCAATGAGATTGGCAAAAGTGATGGTGCGTTGAAGAGGCATGTAAAATGAATGGTAATATGGGGTCTAGGTATTCGGTTAGGCCTGCACACAAAGTTCTGTGAAGTTGATGTGTGTGTGAGTCAATGCTGCACCAGACAGATATTATGCAAATTTACACGAATTTGTCTGTGTCGATGATATAATCGACATGATTGATGTCAATTATACACGCAATTGAAGAGGTAGAAATGTTAGATCTTTAGAACTTGAAGAAAGTTGAAAAAAACAAAGTGAAAGATTAGTTATTGATTACAAATCAGTACAAATATCTTGCTTTCTCGGCACAGTCAGATCCGGTCAGAACCGGTTTTCACTGGGCTTCAAACCTCTCACTTCATTTAGATCTTTTATTATTATTTTTTGTTTATATTTATTTCTAATATTTGTAATTCATATTGCACTCGCTTTTTATAGTGATCGATTGTCATCACATTATCATTAAGTCTGTTTTAGGAGACTACCTCGCTTTTTATATGTATTGTTTCTGTGTCTTGGCCACGACTCATAGATTTGTTTATTTACTTAAAGGAACGCCATTCCCCCTTCTTGTTTCTGGTATCTTTTGGCGTATTCTACCTGTATATATGATAATTATCTATTTTTTTGGGAAGGTTCATGAAATGAAACGTTTATGTAAACAGAAGAGTTATGTAGTACTTATTTACACTTACTTATGTCGAACAATTTACACGGGTTTAGCCGGATCACGGCCGCATTAGGCAAACCAGGGCTCGATCACGATCAAGCTCCCTTTGCTCGGCCCCTCCACAGCACCCCTTATCCAGCCCTTTCTTTCCCCCTCCCCTCCTTCGCCCTGGCATACGTGCCTCCTCCACTCTAAATTAGCCAAAGGCCGGTATTTTAGGCAGTGGACCCGCACCTCCCACAGGCCTGCAGGGTTTTGGCATACCCAAATACATTAGCCGAAAATGATGCACAGCCGCAATCATCACTGTACATAGCCGCTGCCTATGTTCTTCAAGCGTTTCCAAAGTTGCTCCTGTCCTGCTTCCCTCGTCAGCTTCCAACTTTTACACCACCACCACCACCACCACCACCCATCTCCCCACGTTGCCGCCTGCCAAATCACGCATGTGATCTCCAACGGCCACTGGGACCACTGAATCCACCATGCTCATCATTAGTTTAATTAAATGAAGGTAATAACGTACAAAGTTTTGCAGTATCTACTCAATAGTAAGATGATAGGTAAATATATAGCTCAAGTCTCCTGTAATAGTAAAATGATAGGTAAATCTATAGCTCACGTCTCCTGTAGGCTGTTGACCGGGGAAAAAAGGGGGAATGGAATCAATGATAACCTTATGCCGTGTCCATTGAATGTTTCTTTCTGTTGCGGGTTCGGCTGGTCTTAGCCCATATCATGTTCAAAAGGTTGTTTATGCTTTTGTCGGCATTGGGGTACTCCTCAAGGAAACAAGTGTCGCTTCGACCTAGCCTAGATCCACCAGATCATATTGACAGTCAGTTTTGAATCAAAAATAGGGGTGCAAGGACTTCATACCTTTCGTACTCTTCAAACACAATCTGCCGTTGAGACCTTTTACTCCCAGTGACTGTCCTCATCACACCGGTATACCAATGCTTGGGCCAGTCTTTCAGCGTTCAATTTGTTACTGGATCAACCTCTTGCCATTGCATTATTGCTCTCCTCCATGCACTGGGACCATGGCCTAGATCAGGAATGGACACCCCGGAGATAGGAAGAGCGGATTGGACTCGGACACATGAGGTAGCCCCTGAGTTGGCTATGGTTGATGAGTCCAAGCCAGAGCGCACATGGTGAGGATTTATAGGAGATGGCAAAGGGATCTGGACACGATCGGTGTGTAGGGATTGCTGGTAGGACATGTGCTTTGATGGTGATGAGCGCTCAGGAACAGCACAGGAGACGAGATCTGAGGACCCTTCCATGGCCAATGAAATGGTTGACACGATGGCATCAAGTTTCTCATCCATATGGCTGATGCTATGCTTCAACTGGAAAAATTCCTCAGTAGTCACAGGCTTGAGAGAAAGGTGGTCACCCATGAAAGTCTTCTTGGGATCCAGAGGAATTGGATGAAGAGCGCCTCCATGTCCTGACTCATAACTTTGAAGGGAGTCAACCAGGCACTTGATCAGTGTATCAACCTGGATAATTCTTGGTTTGAGTTTACTCAGACTGACTATCATTATTTTCAGAGGCCATACATGTTCTCCAATTGCCCAGCCACCCCACCACCTTATCTGGCTCAATGACCACCACATTCCAATTGGTGTGAACATAAATCGGTATTGTGCTCCACCTTGCCAGAAGCAATGGGTAGTGTAATGTTTCATGATGTCAGCGCCATCCGAAAATTTGGTGAGCGAGCCCTGGAGAGCAGTGTAGCTCATGTGTCATTTGATGTGGATTACTCCATTGGGAGCAATATAAGGGAAAAGAAAGTCATTCTCCTCAAGCTCTCGTCCTATCTGAGTGGTGAGGAAATTCTTCCAACGGGGAAGGTGAGTGCTCATGTCAATTTCGGAAACCTCCTGCTGATAGATGTCATATATATTGCCTTTTTTTGGTTCATGTCAGCTTGTGGTTTGGCAATCACATAGAGACCCCTATGGTTGACCGTTGCACGGTACGTACTTGTTCTGGGACCATCATATCCCTTTTCCTTCTGCCATCCTTTGCGGTTCTCAAGGTGAATCTTGAAGTGTGGTATGTAATACGGAGCTGGGCCAATACACCCATTTTTGATGTCTCCAGCTTGTAGGCTGAGAAGCTCAAAGCATCTGAAAGTGGATAATAGTTATACCAGATAGTTTAGCATCAAATTCTGATAACTAACCTGGTCCATAGCGTGAATGCTGATGTCATGAAT
This sequence comes from Phlegmacium glaucopus, assembly GCA_015039465.1. Classification (NCBI taxonomy): domain Eukaryota; kingdom Fungi; phylum Basidiomycota; class Agaricomycetes; order Agaricales; family Cortinariaceae; genus Phlegmacium; species Phlegmacium glaucopus. The sequence goes on from MU130701.1 coordinate 144,252, forward strand.
GCACACATCAGCCCATGCTCAAGGCAAAGTTTTAACTCTTCCATGTTCTCAACTGGTGTCGAGTTGAGCTTCTCATTTGGACAATTCTTCTCAGACCAGTTCATTAACTTCCGGATTTCTTCAATTGTTATAGCTTCAGCATGATTCCGAGTGGCCAAAGCACCCTTTGTGTGCGCTCGTGTTTTGACAGCTCGGAGCACAGATCTGACTGCTGAGGCCCTAGCGGGACATCCGAGGACCTTGTCTTGCTTTTCATCATAAGAATATGCCCCAGAATAGCAATCATTATCTCTGGTAAGATTTTGGTAAGTGGTCCACCGAAAACTGGTAGTTGACTCACATTGTATCCCAATAGGATGCAAATGCACCATGAATACCATCTGCAGTGCTTGAACCCAGCCCGTCTGTGAAGCATTTCTGGACCAGGAACATCTCAAGTGCCATAGCAGAATACCAATTTGGTGGCTTGTCAAACGCTCTCTTGAGCTCATCAGTAGGGATTCCTAAGCTGCACGCCCTCTCTCCATTTTCCCTCCTTTCCTTCACAATTTCCCTCAAGAATTGCATACCTCGAGCAATATGACCATTGTAAGCGCTGTCTGTGTTCTTCACGGTGCTGAATTCCACACACTTTGCATTCCTTACTTTTTGCAGGGTTTTCAGGGTCGAGATAGCTGAACGGCTCTTCTTCCAAGCTGGGGACGCAGTTTTTTCTTTTGCATTGATGGCTTGATATTTCATAGGAGAACAAGCTTGAGTCATAGGTTGATAAGGCAGTTACGGGGAGTAGGTATACTGTATAAATGCTAGGAGACACAATGTTTCACCTTTGTAAAATAGTTACATCTCAGAACAATCCTACATTATTGGCCTTGCCATTGGCCCTGTTAATATCAATTTCAATCCTTTAAGCAAAGCGAGTCCACACTAAGAGAAAAATAGGATTCATAATTGAAAGGTACATGATAAATACATAAGACTAATGACTGATCTAGATTCTACTCGGGAGGTGGGGTGCACAGATTGATGTAGCCTTGAAAACCTTTGGGGTGCTCAAGGACCTTGGGGAGAAAGGTGAGCAAAGATTTTGAAACGGTACACATAAAAATCATACTGGAGGATAAGATGGGGATATGACTTGTCCCATTTTTCCTGTTGATTTATCATGAAACTGTTGAACCATCAGTGGTAGGGCAGATGCCAAGATCGCAGCAGGGATCCAAACAGAACATCACTGAACCGGGGTGTCGAGAGCAAGATGACGGCAGATATCATCCAGATTCGCGGTGGTATCACAAATAAGGATGGATGCAGAGATCTTGATCACATAGCCATTTATGTTTGCACCAGTTGATGGACCGCCAGGGCCAAGTTTTACTTGGTAGATGCGAAGGATGCCTGAACGGGTGAAAGACCCTTCAGACAGAGATCCATCCATGTAGCACTTGATAACTACATTTGGATCTGGAGCCTAATGGGAAAGGTAAGAACATATATATTCCCCACAGTAAACACATACCTGGAGCAGGTATTGCACTACAATACCTCGCCAAACATTTTGCTGGAATTGGGCTACAATCTGTCCTGATGTGCCCCATGAAAATGATTTTTGCAGAGCGAGGCAATAGCCATAATATCGGGCTGGCAGAAAGTCCAGCAAGAGGTGTCAGGGATGGTGTCAGTCATCCAAGAAGTAACAGGACAGGCATAACGGAGGAGGACATCAATTGATGTGAATTTCAATGATATGTTTTGTGTGACAGCCGGATACTTTTGTCCAAGGAGCCCATTTTGGTCCAGCATCAACTGTACCTTGAGTGTCTGTCGCTAATCAGCCAGGAAATTGGAGAGCGCTTCCCTCGGTAAGTCTGATACAGTGTGGAAAAGGCTAGGTGCTAATTCACTTTGGGCTAGCTTATGCGCAATTGTTGGGCCACAGCCAGCGAGACCAACCTGTAGGAAAATTGTTACATTCCATCATACATTACTCTGGTCCAGCTCCGTCAGAGCTGTCTCTGGTAGTCCATACTCCGTACAGTGCTTTCCCTCACATCCCAAACTACTCCTTCTATGTTCAACTCCGAGACCTTTCCGTGTCATTCCGGCTTCTCTGTCTATACTCCACACCCATTACCACTTCTTTGCCACTACCACTACTTCTTTGTCATCACGTTCCCACTATCAGTCAGCACACCAGCCATGGATTATTTACCCCAAGAATGCAGGACCTTTCGGGAGCAGAACGCAGCACTTTATATTTATACTTTATATTTTGGTTGCAATTCCTTTTATTATTTAAGTACTTGAACTTGTATGTTTTCCCTCAGTTTGAATATCAACATAGTTCCCTCCTCCTTGTCTTCCTCTAAGTTACTGCAACTTGCAGTTCCACTCCATTCCATTCTTACTCCGAAATTAGGACACAAAGGTTTAGGGTAGCACAGCATATACGCTGAGGCTATAGTCCTTTCCCATTCCGTGGTTCCATTCCAATCAAACTCCGTCCAATACTCCGGAATAGAGTTCTCGAACTCAACAAAAATAAAAAAAGAGCATCATGATGTAAATGGAAAATGTACACTGTCATAATCCCCTCCATTCAGAATGGCTAACAAAAATAATCCTTTGCAGGTAAGTGAAGTTCTTGGATGCGACTGAATAGCATCGGATGTGTAGATATGTACTCGATCTCCAGCATTTTTAATGTTTGGACTAATGATTAATGATTAGTGACCTTATCGAGTGCCTGATTTAACAACTTGCGTGCGGATGACACAGCGCCCACCAAATACGAAGGTGTCACCATCGCTTGAGACAATTCCATCAATAATGTTGCGGCTACTGAGCTCAGCCAGGTCAGCCTCAGCTTCTCCAGGTGCCTAAAATATTAAAATATAGGATCAGAGAAAATGTCAAGAATTGAAGCGAGGAAAGCAACGGAACCGTATACCAGTGAAATCCAAATGCTTCAATGAAGTGCTGGAGCCGTTCTGTCAGCCAATGAGCCTTTCCCTTCACCTTTACTCCTCGTTTAATGGAAGGCTGGTTGTTTCCATCAAAAACAAATATTGGAATGATGGGCAAAGCTAAAAGCCAACAGAGACAAAAAAAAAGGATCCAAAGGACAGGGTTCTCTCCTGCCTGAGCTCCAGGACCCTTTGCACAGCCGATGGCCGTCTGAGCTTCATTCATCCAAATGCCGTTACACTGTATTAGACTGACTTAGAAGAGAGAAGGTAGTAGCACATGGCACGGCACCTGGTATCGATCCCGATGTGAATGCAACCATCCTTATGGCCACTCTCAAAACCTTCCACAACCGAGAGCTGAGTAAATGTCTGAGTTTGGCAAGCTGGCAGTAAAATCTAAGATGGGGCAGCATCGACATCAGTTACATCATAAGAAATAACTGAGATACTATACATACCTTCCACAGATTGTGAATACCCATTGTTGTTGTCAGAGAGGAAGAAGGCAAGGCAACTAAGACACAGCATGAATCAGCCTGAGAAAAGATAGACCTAGTATTTAAAAAACATAGACAGATAGCACTTCAAGTTATCATCAGATTTCAGAATCATAGGTGGTGCAGTATATTGTTCAACATCAGCATAGAATCAGTCTGTTGGTAACTGGGCGAAGCTGTGAGGGATGAGACAGAACTTGAGTCGAAGATCAATCACTGATCAATCAACAACTTTTGAAAGTCACATGAAGGTGATCACATGACCATCGTCACATTGCATCATCAAAGTTATAGTAGTGTAAGGTAGAAAATAAGTGGAAATTGAGCCAATAAGAGTCCATAAGTCACTTATTTACAGCCGATTTACTGTAAATCAAGTTTGATTTACAGGATTTACAGTCCAGCTGTTTCTGCCCAAGTCAGATCTGGTTTGGTGATGCGGCTCAATTTACACCTACTAGTACTAGTCCTGCAGCCTGCAGGGACAAAGTAATAGCGCATCATTATCTCATTTTGGTAAATAAAATTTCCTAAACACACAATCCCTGAACCTAGCCCAAGTGTCAAAACCAGAAAATTTCAATTAATAGCACTTTGTAGCAACTGCCTGCCGTTCAGTCATCATATTTACAAAGTGCACCACTTCAAAGCATCCAACGATGGCCAATCATTAGCTTTGCACCATCTTTGACCATCTCATTCTAATAGTAATATGAAGGTCAAAGCAGTGTGTCAACCATTATCCACAAGATAAAGTCATGTACCAACCTTGGGGGATAATAAATACTTGGCTTTCCTATGAGTTCGCACTGCAGTCGGTAATCAAAACCAAATTTTTTATTGATCACAACTGTTGTAGTAATCTCGATTGCTACAGATCTGGCAGCAGTAGACAGAAGTCGACACTGGACAAGCAAGTGAAGAGAGGCTTGGCAATCGGGATTACCCTGGGAATCTCAATATCCGGCGCCAGGCGGAATTTACATTATTTTACCATCACTAAATTGTGGAGAATCCCGTAAGTGAATATGAGTACCTAAAATCCAGTATGAGGTGTGATATGTGGTGTAAGTTTGCTATAAGCTTGTAGCTTGGTTCGTAAGGTCATATATGGCCAGTCGGTAGAAGGTCTGATTTACATTTCACATGAGGACTCATGAGTTGATCGCAAGTTTCAGTCATTCTCGCAAGGTGGTGTCTTGCTTTCTTGGCATTGCCTGCGGTATGTAGGAATACCATCAGATCATAAGGTTTTTGCAGGCCATTTAAGCAACTACGAGCCAGATGCATTCTCAGCAGTAAACAACAAGCAAGCAGCCAGATTCTATTCATCTCAAAATAAAAAATAATTTTGCCAACAGTTGATAGGCTCAAAAAGTTCATACAAATGCTCACAGACAACTTGCAGGTATAGCTTGAATCATAAAGCAGTGTCTTGCTTTCTTGGCATCGCCTGCGGTATGTAGGAATACCATCAGATCATAAGGTTTTTGCAGGCCATTTAAGGAGGTCTTTACACTAAGCCACCAAGTCCTGACAGACTCCGCTAGGATTCCTAAGGAATCCTAGGAATCCTAGGAATCTGCCAGGACTAAACTAGGAATGATGAATTGAGAAATTCATAGAAATCCCTTGTGTTATTCCTAGTTGAGTCCTGGTTGAGTCCCATTCCATTCCCAGTCCTGGCCTGAAAAGACCAGGAATGGCAGGAATATTCCACAGGAATCCACCAGGACTCTGCCAGGAATCCTAGGTAAGGTAGAAGCAATCCATACTCATCCAATGTCACATGACCAAGCATTATAACGAGTGACAAATGAAACAAATCTATGCTACATTTACAAAAACACTGTTATTAAAAATGTGGCTCCGAGAAAATATTCCAAACTGCACTTGTTAAATTATCCTGGAAACAGAATTTTGATATATGGGCTGTGCTAGTTGTAGTATATTAAAAGACCGTGATCAGAGAGACCCATTGCACGTAGCTGATGGGTCTCTCTGATCACGTGCCTGCCATTGTGCTCTGAGGTCTTTTAATATACTACAACTAGCACAGCCCATATATCAAAATTCTGTTTCCAGGATAATTTAACAAGTGCAGTTTGGAATATTTTCTCAGAGCCACATTTTTAATAACAGTGTTTAAATGTAGCATAGATTTGTTTCATTTGTCACTCGTTATAATGCTTGGTCATGTGACATTGGATGAGTATGGATTGCTTCTACCTTATTAGAATCAATATTATTCATTACTATAAGGTTGCAATGTCTTGTTGCCATCACAATCTTGTATTTTGTTCAGCTCACAAGGTGGTCATGTGACCACATGTGCACTAGCAGCTCATCTTCTGGCTCATCTCACCATCACTCTACCATTACATAACAGAACAAACAACCACTATGACAACAAAGATGGACAATGGACCAAACAATGACAACAACACATAACAAACAGCAAATAACAAATAACAAGTAACAATTAAACAAAATAAAACAAAATAAAGTTAAATTAAATTAAATTAAATTAAAATGACAATGACAATGACAATGACAATGACAATGACAATGACAATGACAATGAAAAGTGACAAATAACAAATAACAAACAATGATGAGAGCTCCCTCATGGGGGGTTTTTTATTTGTTTTAATTTTTTTTAATTTCACTTTAGCATTACCACTATGTCACTTTGACCTTCCTTTGAACAAACAGTAGACAAACAATGACAAGCAATAAACAACAATAATATCAAATAACAATGATGGACAATGGATGTCAGACAAATAATAAACAATAAACAATAAACAATAAACAATAAACAATAAACAAATGACAAATGACAAATGACAAACAATGATAATGATAGCAACCTCACCAAGGTAGATTATAAACAACATTTTCAAACTCAGCTCAAAAAACCCATCAGAATGATATATAACATCACTATTTTAAGGTCATACACATTATTTTCAAACTCAGCTCAAAAAACCCATCAGAACAATATATAACATCACTGTATTCCCTAAATAGGAATGAGGTAGGACCAAACTGGGAATGGTGTGGGAATGGCCAGGACCATGGTGGGAATGACCAGGACAATGCCAGGACTCCTAGGACTATACCAGGAATAGCAGGACCATACTAGGAATCCTAGGAATAGCAGGACTATACTAGGAATCCTAGTGGAGTCCGTCAGGACTTGGTGGGGGAGTGTAAAGTTCTGTCCAAAACGACCACAATTTCTTGAGCATTCTGGAGATGCGCAAAGTTGTTCCTGATTATGAAACCCCCTATCCCAACATTGCAGCAAATGTACTCAAGGGGCCTCCCCACTATGCGACCACCCCCGGGTTCGAACTCTTTAACGACACAACACGCGAGGAGTATCATTGTTTGTTCATCGACTTGGTGTCTCAATACCAGCATTTCGTGGACCTGATAGCCACCAAGGCCAAGGAAGAGAAGTTGTTTGAAGGCATAATCTGACGGGTGCGATGCTGAAGAGGGCAACAATGAAGAGCTCAATGCCGACATGGGTACGACCCTCTGGGTGATCCTGTCGAGGCCGACACTGTGACAACGACCTTATGGGAACCATTCAAATCCTGGATAATGCTAATGCTAATTCAACTCGATGCAGCTGATGCTCTGTGTGATTTTATCACGAAAGTGGAGCTCAGCCATGCACAAATTAAGGTCAAGCTTGTGTATCCATCACTCGTATCCGACAAGACAATCCCCTTGGAGGAGCTCTTGACCCAAACAAAGTACATTCCCGAGGTGCCAATTGCTGACCCGAAAACCAACGCAAAACTTCTTGATTTCATCATAACGGCCAACACACTTAAAAAGCAAGTTGTATTCTTAGAAAATTTCAAGAAAAATTGGGATCCAATGCATGCTTCTAAGGGGAAGGAATTCATACAACAAGTCTTGGATGAAGCCAGGAAAGAGCACAAAGAGGACGGTGATCAGGGGATCGACTCGGCAAACAAGATAATTATTGACCTCTCTGACAAAATCATTAAACTATTATCTCAGCCGGTGCAGGATGCCAATATTCTTGTGAAATTTACTGACTTAGAGGGCCAGTTGAAGGAGAGACAAGCCAAGTACAATTTACCATTCAACGAGAAAACTACTTTCAGGGGCGCAGTACATTGCGAGGCGGCTCTGGCCAGCATTCTTGACAAAACTACCAGGGAAGGCATTCAAGCTTGGATCCAAAATCTGAAGCTGGCAAGTGGGAAGAAGTTTAAAGATGAGCAGCTCTATGAATCTTTATCAAAGCTGTTGAAGGAAACCGAGGTTTGTTTTTTCTCTATTCAACTTGTTCCTACAGTTAATCCCTGTTCAATTCACGATGGTAGGGCTTCACGTGAGTCATCGGGGTATTGAAATGTTGCTGCCCAGTGTGCTGTCGTTTTCTTGCTTATTTATTGTTGGATGGATCAGCCGCCTCAGTCACCGGCATTGTCACGTCAGGTTTTCACAACACCATCTCGAGCTGCACGTGGATGGCATGAATGCAACTTTTGGACAGCTTCTGAGAAACGAGCTTGTGAAGCTCTCAGATAAAGTTCATCTTCAATCATACAGAAGCCGTTGTCAATCCTCAGGTTCAGGAGTTTCGGTTGGAAACAGTGACACTGTGGTTGGCAGTATTGCCGGATAGATCTCTGTGGGCCATTGCATCTTGAATCCTTCCTTCATACATTCAAGTTATAGTTATTGATAGCAGGGGTGTTTGAGATTGTGGTGCCGAATGATGGCATTGATTCAATTGGATACTTCGAGTCTGCAATTCCGCTGGTAATTTGTATTTGTATTGCATATTACACTGTATACCTCAAAGATATTGATTTTGGCTTTGTGTGTGCATACATTTCCTGTACAATCATGGCGGCGTTGTCCTCTCAAAATGTACTGGCAGCCATTATGTAATGAGGCAGGAGCACAATGCACATACCACATTACCACCCTCTTGTTGCTCCTAATAGGAATCCTGTTCAACTCTTTCACCAGCACCCATTCTGCTTCGTCAAGTTTGAAAGTGCGCAGGCCATTGTTCACATCTGAGGTAAGTTCTTCGATGACCTTCTTATATTCCAAGGCGAAGGCTAACATGTCATAGGTAGAGTTCCAGCATGTTTTCACATAGCGCAGCATGATACGGATGGTGAGCTCGAGTCTTTCAAGCAATGCCTTCCATTTCAGCAGAAGGAGTGTTATCAAACCGTCTTGAAGGCGAGCTTACACATCAGGAAAAATGATTTTGGCCCTAGGTAGCCTTGGGTAATTTGTTAGTATCACATCACTACTCAGGACATCCCAGGACAACCTACAGTCTGTTTATTGTTTACTGTTATTTGTTATTTGTTACCTACAGTCTGTTTATTATTTGTTATTTGTTATTTGTTATTTGTTTATGTGTTTCCTGTTTACTGTTTACTGTTTGTTACTTTTACTATCGTTGGAGTGGTTCCATACTAATATTTGTTGTAAATGTGTTGTAGTCGAGTTTTTTGGGTAGTCTTACTATATATTGTAGTGATAAAATTCCAGTATTTGTAATAAAAGTTTGAGTCGAGTTTTTTGGGTAGTCTTGTTATATATTGTAGTGACATAAGGGATTTATCCTTACTCCATCCTGGTTTGATCCTTACCACATCCTTACCGGTCCTGTTACCACCCTTACTGGTCCTGTTACGGTCCTGAGGATTCTGATATGGTCCTTATCGTCCTGGTATGATCCTTAGGATCCTTATCGTCCTGATATGATCCTTAGGATCACCTCAGGCAGTCCTGAACCACCCCCTCACATTTCAAGACTTATAACAACTGTACCAACTAGCGCATATAGACAAGTACATTGGAAACGACTCCACACAACTGAACTCCTAGGGTTTTAACTTCTTAGCTACTCTAACTTAACTAGGTACTTCTTCTTTTCCTTGACTTTCTCTTCCAGTAGGGTTTACGAGTAGTTTCCTTCACTTTCTGTATGGTTCTTAGGGGACAGGGTGACTATCTTGGAACTATCGAGACGTAGTCCTTTTTACTGAACACGGGATCCGACAGGACTTTACAGGACCCCACGGGGTCCGTCGAGTCCCGCGAGTCCAGTTCTCCAGCGGGACCCCACGTTCAATGGATACATACTTTTCAGAATCCGACAGGACCCCGTTGGACTCCGTTGGACTCTCGTAGGACTCCGTTGGACTCTCGTAGGACTCCGTCGGAATCAGGGAAACCTAGACTACGATCTTTTGTATATATTTGGTCTATAAACTCACCAGAGTGTGTTGTCTTATTATTATTATATTATTTTAGTATAAGTTAATAAGATTTGTAGTATATATGATCATTATTTTATTATTATTTTATCACTATGTATTTATATGATCATGATATTATGACCCCTTCATCCTTTATTCTTTTGTTTTAACACCCACCAAATATATAGAAAACCTACCGCGTGTCTGGTAACCAGTGTACTAGTGTCTATTCGTACTAAAGTTCGTATACCACGACCCAGTCCCATCTAATGTATTTAAGGTTTTTTCCTTTAAAAAATTTCTACCATCTCTTAACAAAATCCTGGGACTTATACAAATTTAATATAATTATCGTCGAGAGGAATAACTCTTTTGACGTTTTATGAAAAAACCTGCGCCGCCAATTTCTAAAAGATCGTTTTAAGTATTTAAGATTCCCTGAGGGTCCCGGAGGACTACACTAAACCAGGTCTACCAGTTACGTGGTCCTATGTGATTTCCACAGGACTCTTTTACCCACTGTGAGTTTTAAAATGGACACGACGAGATCCTACAGGACTCCACAGGACCCCACAGGACCCT
>MU130701.1:156168-362962 GCA_015039465.1 Phlegmacium glaucopus
CAATCAGTTGTTGTCATTTGTTTGTTTTGAAATTTTTGAAGTAGGTGTATTGGAAATCAGATAAATAACATATGAGGAAGACATTCAACATGAAGCATGCTATTACTCCCTGCACATTGATTATTGATCCACCATGGTGGGCCCATAGATTACTCATTCCTTCACCATTTTGGACAAATATAATTGTAAAATGTAGAGAATGTTTAAATGTATATTTCCATGGGCTATTTTATTCACAACAGATGGGATTTAGGATTAGATTTTCAAAGATAAAATCTACTTGTATATGGCTTCCATTCTACAAGTTCAAAATTTTAATTACCTGGCCTCTAACCATGTTAAAGTGCACATTTTGAGGGTCTATCTTGACATAGGAGGCACTAATCAAAATTTTGGACTTGTGGATCAATTGGAATTTAAATGTTAAGAAAAATCCTCCTGCAAATCATGCTCATAGGTATTGTGGTTGAAGGGATAATGTCCAATCTCTTTGGAGCCCCATATTTAGCAGGCAATTAAGATTCATTTTGCATTTTTGGGTTAAATATAATGTTTTCCTGCAAGGAATATCTTAGGCATGTATAATTACTTCTTATTATTGTTAAATACAACATAATTTTTCTTGTATCTCAGAGGTGTGGAGACCACAAATGCGATGTCTCAAGAAATTGGCCGTGTCACGCCGTGACACCACATGTGACTGAATGTCACACATTCAGAGTTCTCAGTATTTAGAACTCATACTGAGGATTGTGCAACCCCATATTATCATTGTCTTTGTAGTATAGTAAATTATTATTGTTGTTATAGTATAGTACTATGTACCCAAGCCACCTGCAAGAGGGCTGGGCACAACACCTGCCTCGCATGAGCAGGGGTTGCTTGCCAGCAAATTTAGGAGTAAGATCTGGCCTTCGAAAGAAGGTGGTGGTTTGAAATCAGAAATTTTCCCACGCATTAAAATGGTTAGCATTATCTATGGAAACTAACTAAGAATGGCAGCCGTTGCGATGACAACATTCCCACCCCGTGAAAATTACCATAAAAACACCCTTGAAACCGTCAAAAGATAGGTCCCCTATAAGAACGAGACTTACTTATGTAAGACTCATAATTCGGGAGGATGATGATCCTGCCTTAGATGATCCTGAGGATACAGAATCACCCACCAAATGAGAGGCCTTAGCTCTTGACTTTTTGTTGACGCTACCGAGAGTCATCAAGTAGGGTTGGTCAGGTTTTTACCAGTTTTTCTCAAGTTTTTCTTTTTGGGCCCCTAAGTATCAGATAAAATTGCTGAATTTGTCTACATTTACTGGTAAAAAGGATCTTACCTTAAGTTTTTTACCACTAAGATAAACATGTGACCAAGTTTCTTAACAGAGGAAATCCAGAAATCAAAGGAAATCTGAAGGAAACTTGATAGACCTTGGAAACTGAAGTTCATCTCAACCTTAAATGTGATACTCGAGCATATTTAGATCATATATATCAATATACAAATGTATTTTTGAGGGAGATCAGGAATACTGAAGTGTGTAAATGTATGTGAACCCATAGTGGAATAGTGGAATAGTAGCGCCTTCAGCAATGTGTTTATAACTTGACACTGTTGCCTCAATATAACTACCATGCAAATTGGTGTTCACTTTTGACATAAAAGGTGGGTAATATCATCTATTATAATGTACCCTCATTTATATAGGGAGGTCTACAGCAGATCTTTATAAACTCAATGATTGAGTGATTTAGTTGACTTAGAAGGATTGTGTTTTATCACCAGCCCAAATATCCCAGCCAATCAGAGACTCAGAAAATACAATCTCACATTAAATTCATGATTTGAAAGTTCAATAGTTCTTGAAGCAAGGCAGATAGTGGCAACAGAATTGTTTTTTTTTTGGATAATTATGATGGTACAAAAGGCTCCCTACTAGCTATGGAGATATCTAAGAAACAAAAAGCAGCCGTTACTCGAAGCAAACCACATGATGGGCCATGTAAGCATCAACAAAAAGCTGGTTTGCTTCTCTTGTGGTGATGAACATGCTGGTTCCCTGCCTTTGTTTTTCGCATTTTTGGCAGCGACGTCGCTCTACGTCGCCTTGTACACCAACTATTTGCTGTTTTATTGCATAGATAAGTCTCTGGCTATTCGGTTGTTGCCCCTACTGTCCCAGAAGCTTCCTAAATGCCTTGGCTATATTTTGCTCATATGATTGGTCCTCGGAGCAACGACCAGTCCTCTTTTGTTTATCTCCCACTATCCCTGATGTTTTGCCTCCCCATTTCACCTAGTCCCTCCTGGACTCCTGTTTCATCATTTTTGATTTGTTTTATAGATACCCATGTGCAACTTAGCCATGTGATCTCCTTTACCTACTATAAAAACCTCCTGTAATTTAGTTACAAAGGACAATAAGAAAGTATTCGCCTCTCTCCCCAGAGTATAGAATTAAGTCTTGTCATCGTCTCTCTCATTGTTTGCCTTCGTTTCATTGCGTTTTTTACTGCAAGTCACCCATACAGCAACAATACTTTGTCACTGCATTGCCCCTTCGTTACTGCATCTCCCCTTTGTCACTGTGTCACCACTTCATTACTTCATCACCCTTTCATCATTACATCACTTGTCTCATATCTTGTCGCCCTACCTCAGTTGGAACCTTTCTGCATATACTTGACTCAGTGTTTAGGCCACCAAAGCCCCAAGCCGCATCACACCTCAGTTAGTACAGCACCTAGCGTACTGACAGTGTATCAGCGGTAAGACTGGACGACTCATCGTTGAATGGACCCATTGCCTGGTCTGCTGAAGACCTGATTTGGATGGGAGTGGATTGGATAATCATAAAAATAAGCATGACTTACTGGCCTTGGTAAACACTGGGGTCATAACCAGCAACTACAATCCAGAAGTTGTAGTTGTTGGCAGAGCCAGAGGCACGCTGAAAGTTTGATGCCTGTTGTGGTCCTTGAGATACTGCAGGTGATCCCTGGCGTGATGCTGATTGACGGGAAGGCATATGATGACCTGGAGTTGATAGAGGCTCTCTGCGGTGGGTTGAAGGTGATATGCCACAGTGAGATTGACGCTGGCCAGATGGCGCCTGCTGCAGCATGGAAGGGGTACAAGGTCCAGGTCCAAGTTCATTGATTTTGTCTGGAAGGACATTGCCAGCAGGGTCTCTTGAAGCACTACATCCTGTAGGAAGGATACCAGACTGCTGGAATTGGGACCAGGCAGTATCTGCTTCAGTATAGCCATCATAGCCTCGGTAACTACACTCTGTTTTACCACTGCCAGCTATGATGGCAGCGTCACAGGCTGTCCTGTGGGGGTTGGGTCAGCAATCAAGTGGAGGCCAAACGGGCGTGTCACACACCAATTGTAGTAGACCCTGAGGGCATGAACATCTCCTCTAGTTGTAAATAAGACATAGGCAAGTCTGTGTTTGGTCGATCGATGTTGTTTCACCCATCGGTCAGGGATTTGAACAGCGAGTGGGGCCATGGTATGTCGAGGTGACATTGGTTTGGTGCTTAAGAAGAAGGCCTCATCTTCATCAACATAGCGTTCATCAATCAAACAATAATCCTGGCAACAGATACAAACAAGAATCAATAATGATGATGATCGTTTGGTGATCACATCCATACATATCATTTTCTCAAAATGTTAGACGCGTCTTTAACACTTCCTCCCCCTTTGTCGTTGTCTCAACCCTCTACAACTGCATTACTCCTGCATAGCTTGCTTTTTCCAGCCTCACTGTCACTACCACCTCCTCAACCACCCCATGCCGATCCTTCTCACTCTTTAACACCGTCTCCTGCATCGCTTGTGCCTCTTCTGCCGCTGTCGCCTTGGATATTTCCAGCACCTGTTTTGGCACCAACGCCTGTGATTTCTTTGGTGCCTATTACTTTTCTAGCACCTGCATCAACACATTCACCTGAGCTTCCTACCCTGTCACCATTGCCTCCGACGTATTCACCTGGACTTCCTACCCTGTCACCATTGCCTCCTCTGACGTATCCACCTGAACTTTCTACCCTATCACTGTTACCTCCTCCAATGCATCCACCTGAACCTCCTACCCTGTCACTGTTACCTCCTCCAATGCATCCACCTGAACATCCTACCCTGTCACCGTTACCTCCTCCAACACATCCACTTGAACCTCCTACCCTGTCACTGCTGCCTCATCTCCCTATCACTCTGGTATTGCCTCCAGCACCGGCTGCTGTGATATCACGTAGTCCTTCCCCACCACTGTCACTGTCACCAACGCTTGCAATACCAGCCGCCACCACCCCATTTGTATCATTTGGGGGAGCAACACATGCCGAAAAAAACCATACTTCTCTTCAACAAACTTCTTGCACCCTTAATAAGAACACAGATGCTCAGAAAGCATCTAGGAAGATACAACAAGAGACTGAGCACCGGCTGCAGGAATTGTTAAGCAAGGAGCTGGATGCGCTTCTTACCAAACAGCGGACGGAACTCGAAGACCTTGCAAGGCGACATGGAAAGAAGGTCGAGGCTCTTGACAAGCTGATCTCTTCATCCAGCCACTATAAACATTAAAGAACAGTGAACATTGAGAACGCAAAGATCCATGCGAAATCACTTGAGGTCAATACAGGTGAACTATCACTTTCCTCTGTCCGTTCTGTAAATCTGAACATTGTCATTGATAGACCGGAGCCAGGGTGATCGAATTTGACTACCTGAAATTTGTGCAATGGTAAAAGAGGACCCCAAATACCAGAACCTTACAAAAATGGAAGAACAGGAGCTGAGAGATGAAGTTATGTCATTGCGAGAGCAGAAGAAAATTGGTGCGTGACCATCAAATCATTCAGTGGTGATTGACTATTATCGCCACCTCACCGTCTTCAATGATGAGGTGAGTTAGTGGTCCAGTACCATCTTCCTATACTCACTGCTAGTGTTTGGAAGTCCGGTCCAGTCCGGTTTTTTGGTATTTTTGGACAGGACCGGGACCACAACCGGTCCACTAAGCTTCTAGAAGGTCAAAAGACCGGACTGGACCGATTAGGACCAGTCCACATCGGTTTTTTGCAGTCCTGGACCAGTCCTGGTCCAAGACTGTCCAGGACCAGACTTTTGACAACTACCGGTCATATTTTCATATATAACATCAGACAAATATGTAGATGTATATACCTTTATAATAAGCCCAATAACGTTAAATTCTGTTGGGAATTGACAATTTTATAGTGATATTATTTGTTTCCTACTAATTTGTGTACATTTTTACTGTTTTATTTTTTTCTCAGTGAATATTTGACCAATAAATACGGTCTTTATTTTGTTTTAAAGGGAAAAATAGGGGCTACAAAACTACTGGTTCAGACCGGTCCTAGGACCGAAGACCGGTCTTTTTCCAGTCTTTGCTTCTCAAAAACCAAAAAACTGGACTGCTGGTCCAGTCTTTTTGCAGTCTTTTTCCAGTCCTGCAACTGGACTTCCAAACACTACTCACTTCCAATCTATAGATTACCACACTTTTGCAGAGGACTGGTGCTGCAGTTGTCGCCTTCTTTTCTCGCAGCCATATTGAGGATATGTTTGAACCCAACTGGATTTGCACTCCCAATGCCACTAATTTCACACAGGACACCCTTAATTACAGCATGTGGGACATTACTCAACTCTTTGAGCAATGGAGTTGCTCAAAGGCTAAGGGTATGTTCTTTGATACCACTACATTCATGACCGAGAACCTCATTAACTTTATTAGTTCAAAACCCCAACTGCCTTGCCACGATGCAGACGGAATGTAGTGCTACAATCAACGGTACCCTCAGTGAGTTTGACCAGGGAACGACAAATACATAAACCAAAAAGCTAACCTGCAACTCAGAGACGGCCTCCCGATCCCTCAAGGCTATCATGAACTACATCAATTACGACATTCAAGTCGTTCAGAAGCATCAATGCAAACTCGTTGGCTGGACCTTCAACAAATTCATCAGCCCCTTTGATATCCATACCATTGATGACCTACGGACATTGCGAGATGCACTGCATTGTGGAGCTTGTCACTGGGTTAGGATGACAAAAGCTGAGGTCTCAAAACATGCAGCTGACCTAGTACACAGAGAGGTGACAGGTGAGATGATAGGAAAAAAGAGGAAAGAGAGGTCAGACAAAGGTGTTAAGAAAGGTCTGAAGGCAAAACCTGGTGTTTCTGATGGTGCAGAATTGGATGACAACAGCAGTGATGCTGACAACAGTGATAATGATGATCAGGTAGCTGGTCCTTCCAAGAAGAGGAAGACAACAGTGCAGACAAAGCCGGCTACAAAGACGAAGCCCAAGCAAACTCCAAAGACAAAAGCAGCATCAAAGAGGAAGGGTAAGGCCAAGGTTAGCTCACAACTCCCACCTAGCAGGGAGATGGTCTCTAATACCGATGAATCGGAGCTTGACAGTGACAACAATGGGTAGTAGACATTACTGGACAATTCCACCTATGCCCCCTTCTACCCCCTTCTCATCATTGTTGCTTATCACTCCTGATACACTCTCTTCCTTGCAATTATCTACTTGTCCTACCTTCCATATATTTTACTAATGATCTGTTTGCTCTTACATTATACTTATGAAGGTATTTTGAGCAAAAATGAACACTTTATTATAATAGGTTTAATATAGATATAAATGTACCAATTGCAACATGAATATATTCTAATATATTGTATCTACCCCCTGCCAAAAAAGTGAAAGGGAGGGATGAAAAGTGAGGGGAAACATTGAGCTCATCGTGGGTGATGACAAGCAACAAGTGGTTGACAGCGGTGACAGCAGGGTGATGTCGGGGATTGATGCCATGTGTGTGATGTGAACCGGTTACAGCCCATAACCAACACCTCACACAACCAAACACAGGCTCTGGGGGACATAGCCGGGCAATGAAGAGAAATAAAGATAAAGTCCATAGGAGCTAAGCATCGCTATTGCCCTTAGCAGTAGAAAATAGATCTTTGATCAAACTAGATCAGAACAAACATATCTCCTGCCTATCTAATATAACCAAATAAGTGGGGTCTACAGGTGTTCTGAAATCGTAGTCATAGCCACAATTCCTACCCTGGCACAGATATTTCTTACACATCTACGAAAAGGCGCTTCAAACTGAGTTTGGGTACAAAGGGGCCACTCTGTAAGTTCCCTTGGTGCTAATGATATGGATTGTTAAATCTAAAATTCAGATATTCTCAGTGCAGTTATCCTTCTCAGGTATACAACAAAAGATCTCAATGATGTACATCCCCATCTTGTTCTCAAATTAATTGGATGACTATTACCAGTTCAATATTGCATACGTAGGAGAATACAAGAAAAAGGATACTATCATACAACAAAAGATCTCAATGATGTATGTGTCCTGTCTTGTTCTCAAATTAATTCTATCAACTTATTGATCTTTGTCGTCAGACTCATAGGTGTTGTTTGGATTTTTGGTAACAAGTATTATATTTTACAGATATTCCGTGATTGGACTGTTTCATTACTACTAGCCCAACGGCTTTGGATCTGCAGTAAGGGTAGAAGCTATAAGGCAGAACTTCTTTCCCCATGTGTGGTTCTGGAAGGAAGAGAGCGCTGAACCTATTTCTCAAACCACATCTTCAGTCAATCATTCTACACTGCTGGGATGTCTACTGATAACCAATTGCAAGAAGATTTTGACAGTCGTGCAGACACATTATGGTCGATATACAACAAGGAGGCAGAATGTTACGACAGAGCCCTCATGGAGACTTGGAAAGACAACATGGATACCATCGTCATCTTCATGTGTATACATTCCACCAATCCAGATTTCTTCTCATCCTGCATTAACTTCTAGGCTGGTCTCTTTTCTGCTGTTTTAACCACCTTTCTTGTTGATGCAAGTTCTAGGGTTACCAAAGTTCAGTTCAGTTCAGTTCTTCACCTCCTCAGCCTGAACTGAACTGAACTGTTTGCATATGGTCCTGAACTGAACTGAACCATTTAAGAACTGGTTCAAACTGAACTGAACTGAAGAACCATTATAAAATCTGAAATTTTACCTTTTTCTGAAAATTTATTGTACAAAGACCTTCCTTAGCCCCTAGCCACTTGATTTCCACTCATATATGATCTCAGAATTCCTTTAGAACACAGAAAACCATTAATTTATATTTATTTTCCTAAATAGGCAGTACTAATCTATGCTGACATAATAACATCACATACCAAGTCTGGCCATTACCTCCTTCCTTAGCCATTATTTCATGCTAAAAATGACTGCCAAACCATTCCAATGTTTGTAAATTACTGAAGGATCACTTTCCAGAAAATGTTAAGTCAAAAGAAGAGAATTGCCTGGCCTTCTAGGACCTAACGGTTCAGCAGTTCAGTTCAGTTCAAACTGCATGAACCATAAATCTCTAAATGCCTGAACCTGAACTGAACTGAACTGATAATTCAGTTCAGTTCAGTTCAGTTCAGGTTCATGAGTCAGTTCTGAACTGAACTTTGGTAACTGTTACATTCCGTCACATTCCGTCACACGTTACTCCGGTCCGACTCCGTTGGAGTCGTTTCCGGTAGTCCGTACTCCGTTCCAGTACTCTCCCTCGTTTCCGACTCTACTCCCCCTACGTCCGACTCCGAGACTTCTCCGTATCATTCCGACTCTTCCGACGATATTCCCAACACCTTACCACACCTTCGTCATAACACTATTCCTTTGTCATCACTTTCCCACTATCAGTCAGCACACCAGCCATGGATTATTCACCCAAGAATGCAGGACCTTTCCCGGGAGCAGAGCGCAGCACTTATATTTATATTCTATATTTCGGTTGCAATTCTCTTTATATTTAAAGTACTCGAACTTGTATGTTTTCCCTTAGTTCGAATATCAACTTAGTTCCCCTCCTCTTGTTCTTCCTCTAAGTCACTGAGGTCTTCCGACTTATTACTTTTTCTTCCGTTCCGAAATCAGGACACCTTAGGAGCTGGGCGGCACAGCACATACGCTGAGGCCAACGTCCTTTCCGGGTTACTGTTCCGGTTCCGTTCCGTCCGTTCCGGAGTAACTCCGACGTGACTTCTCCTTTGCTTTAAACTTAACAGTAACCCTAGATGCAACCAAGAATCTCAAGCCAGATCCTACAGAGCAGACAAATGCATTGCTGAACCAGACCGTGGTTCTCCTCGCCCAGATCTCACAACAACTCGGACCAAATGGCTCTCAGACTATCATATCACCGCTCCAGCCATTGGAACAGTTTAAGTTGAATCCTTCTGACCTCCACATCAATATTTTTTGGTACACGAGTTTAGGTTTCAGCATCACCGCTGCACTTGGGGCAACCCTCGTGCAGCAATGGATCTGCAATTATCTACAAGTTTTCCGACAGCTTAGTGGTTCTTTGGAGCGTTCAAGAATGCGGCAATATCTATTCCATGGATTATCTAGCAATCACATGTCGCTAATAGTCGAATGCATTCCTGCATTCATTCATATCTCCCTCTTCCTCTTCTTTATTGGTCTCGCTGAAAATCTGTTTCCCACCAACCACGCTGTCGCTATGACAATGTCCATTATCATCAGTTTCTGCACTGTTTTCTACACCGCATGTTCGGTTTTCCCTGTGCTCTATCCCGGCCCCAAACCCTTTTCCAAACTCCATTGTCTAAGATTTTCTGGGGAATGGGACAAATCATCCTCCCTCGCAAGCACAGTGGTAAAAATGCAGAAGGAAGAATTGTAGATGTGAGCTCTGACATGGCTCAGGGCCGTTTGGAACTTGCTATGGATCAGTCGAAATGCAAGGAACGCGATACGGAGGCAATACGCTGGATGATCAGCCAAATCACAGAAGAGAGTGAGTTCGAGCCATTCGCTGCTGCTATTGGAGGATCATTGGTCACTCAATGGGGAAAAGAGATCTGGAAGATTATCTGTAGAGAAAACCCTGGAAACATACCTCCAATACCTGATAACACTGCAATAGCTCTGAATACTGCGCATACACTCAATATTCAAATTGAGAGTCTCCTGCATTCTGTTTTAACCTTCTCTGATCGGCGAACTCAATTCATGCGTGCACATGTTTGTATCCATGTTGTGGCATCTCTCACTCTAGGCGCTGAATTTGAGCTTCACATCAGTTATCACCTCTGGAACACAGTTCTTGCTTTATTTGCTGCTTTCCTTTGTGCTGAGAGAAGGCAGGAGGCCGAGACTTCATTTGGTTCAGCCATGAACCTACATCCGCTATCAGGCAACCGACTTGGGATTGATACATTGCTCGAAATAAAATGGAGGTGCTTAGTGCTGGTGGAGATGAATAACTCCTTACTTGAAGTGAACGATGAGCCTGAGTCTTTGATTAAATCAGTCAACAAAATACATCGTTTGAACGCAGCGTTTTACGAGGACAAAGCCATGACTCATACGGTACAAGGGGTGGATGAAGAATTGTTGAAGGCATGGAAAGCAGCTGGGCAGCTTTATACAGAGCTGCACGATAGACCAGAGGAGCAGTGGACGGAAGATAAACTGAATGAATTGGTTCCACATTGGAGGAACTACATTGATGCAATGGAAACGTCGTTGACTGCCTTGGACCAGCGAGTGCCTCCCTCAATCGGCGCAGAGATAGTGGACCTTAACTCCAAGCTTCTCCGGGAGACACCTTTTGAGTATTTGGCTGACATTAAATGTGGATGGCCGTCAGTGATGAATCTACCATCAATGTGGACAGACATAAACTGGGGGGAGACGCCTCCTCCTTACACGAGGTGGTTCATGCCGCATCTAATACCGCCCCGCTTGTTAATTTGTCACCTGCTGGTTTGTGCCGATCCCAAACAACAACCCAAAGTCAATCCTTCACCGTCCCAAATCGACTTAGTGGGTCTGCATAGACTACTGAAAAATCCCGAGTTGCAAAGGTTTTTTGACACTGAACGAGCAGACGGGGCAAGTGGACTTGAACTACAAGGTCCACAACCATGCGCAAATCAATTCTGGCGGTTGGAAGACATAACCGAGCATAGGGGAGTTGGATTCATGATCGAGATGTTCTTTGCAGCCTTCGGGTCACTTGAGGAGAGTTGGCCGACAGATGAGTCAGAACAACTAATTAAGGCCACATGGGAAGCAATCATTGACAACCAAAACTTGAAATCTGAGTATTTCAAGACCGCCAGTCGAGGATTCTTGTCGTCGCTGTGGCAACAATTAAACATCCGATGGAACTGCCCACTGGTACATTTTGGCCCATTGTTGGAGGATCTATTTAACGAGAGCGATGAGGACCAACCCAGAGAAGGGGGAACTGGGGAGACAGGGGAACGGGGATGAATCAATATGCGTAAGTTGATTTTCTGGATTACTATTCACACAAATCACTTACTTATGTGGCTCCATTTAGCTCTATAACGCTATCACTTTCCTTCTCCTAGGTCCGCCTGATATTGCTATCTAGAGGTCTTGATTTTATAGTCCAAGCTGCAGTCGAAACGTTGAAATGCGGCAGGTGTCCTGTTTTATCTATTTCTCATCCTTTTATGTTGACCATGCTTTGCTCCGTCCTTCTTTGACTCCCTGTCTGCCGTCGGGTCTGGATGCAATCCAATAACGCATGACAAGATATTGTTCATCCGTACCTGGTTATAGACATTAAAATATGTAGTTTCACCGTGCCACCGTCTTCTTGTCGTCGTCATCCTCTATGTCATTCTCTTTCTTCCGAATGGATGACCTTAAGTTTTCTCAAGGTGTCAATGAGGAAAGCCGTCAAGACAGCCAATAATAGATGAAGGAGTGAGCTGAATCTGATATCATTGAGTTGGGGCACGAAGATGATGATATCCATGTCGTCTCCATGAGCACCCATGTTAGCCTTATATACAGACTACAATTTGTCGGTATGGCTGTCGTATTGAATCCTCTAGGTTCACTAAACCAACTAGTATGGGTATTGAGAGAGTAAGGATAAATGTACCTTTTTGCTGCTTGATGTATACCGTACGAGCATCATGATACTCATAGCGATTAGAAGAAAATGTTTCCTCGATTACCCTGGAACAAGACATTTTTTATTGGGAAACAAGGCGAAATAGGACCTGGCCAATCCCGAGTTGCCCAATATTTTTGACACTGAACGAGCAGATGGGGCAAGTGAACTTGAACTACAAGGTCCACAACCATACTACGCAGATCAATTCTGGTGGTTCCAAGACATAACCGAGCATAGGGGGGTTGGATTCAAGATCAAGATGTTCTTTCCAACCTTCAGGTTCCTTGAGGTGAAACCTATTTGAGGCCACATTGCGAGCAATCACTAACGGAAAATCTGAGTGTTTCAAGACCGTCAGTCGACCATTTTTGTGGTCACTGCACTGCAACAAGAAATAAACATCCCATGAAACCCAACTCTGGAGGAGACCAAGACTCCACCATTATATATTCTTGGGTGGTTGTTGGATCTATTTAAGGAGAGCGACGAGGAACCCAAAGACTTCAAGGGGAAATAGAGGAGAGAGAACGAGAATGAATGGATATGTGAAAGTTGGTTTTCTGGATTACATACGAATCTCTACAGACCTTTCGGAAATTCTTGGCCGGCGGCCAATTTCGGTGTTTTAAAATATAAAAAATAGGAGAAAATCAAAAAATCAAAAATTGTAGCATTGGCTCTCCTTAGGGCGTAAGAACAACTATATATACCCTATACAGTGTTATATACCATGTCTGATGACGACCCCGACACTCCTTTGGACTTTCCCTCATCCGACACTGAACATTACCCCGAATCTGCCAGAAACAAAAAATCTCCATATATATGGGAACCTGAAATCCTTCAAATCATGAAAGAAGCCGGCTTTGGTCCAGAAGACATGGAAAACTCACCTGATGAAGAGTCTCAGTCCAAACAGGAAGATTGTGACGAGGAAGGAGAAGTTTTTGAAGGTGAGCTTGTTCATCCATCAGTAAATACTAAATTCAGGTTTTCAGGGTCAAAAAATGGCACTATGGGAAACTGCCAAGAGCTGTCAAGCACTATATAGAGTCCCATAGCAACCTATAGTGACATAGCAAAGGGTCTTTGATTGACAGCACTGGACAGCGCTCCATAGCACCCATAGCAAAACCTGAACTTACTGATGTCTGGCAGCCTGCTCTATGCTGACATGACTTGACAGCGACAAACCAACCAGCGCAAGCCCAGCCTGCTGGAAAATTTAAAATAAAACTCCTTGCACCGAAGCCTCCTTCAAAGGCTGGTACTGCCAGTCAGCAAGTGGTACCCACAAAACCTTCCAAGTCTCCGAGTCATCAAGGTCATTGGAATATGCTAGCTGACAGCAAAACACTACCAGTCCTGACGGGTGCACCTGTAAAAGCCAAGAAACATCAACTCAAAGCTGATACCGAGAATTCAGACACTCACAAGGAAGAAATGTGTATCAAAAAGAAGAAACATCCAAAAAAGAAAGCTCGACTTGACAACACTGACTCCGAGTCGGAACCGCAAGGCGAAGGTGCCACAGTGACTGCCACCAACAATATAGAACAGCCTCCTTCCACGAAGAAACATGGAAGACCTCGCAAGACTGTTGAAGAGAAGGTTTCCAAGCCTGTCGCAGGTTCTGCCTTCAATGCATCTGTGTTTGTCTCGGTTGAAAACCCACCACAGCTCATGCATGGAAAGACCCACAAGACAGATAAACATGTTGCCCAAGAACCTCGTGTCGAAGGCCCATTTACCCTGATCAGATCTATGAAGTGGGCGGATTTTCTTGATGAGATAGCAGGGTGGGTTGGTGTAGATAAAGAGAACTTACGCATCAATGGCCTATCTTGGGGATTCCAGAAACAGAAGGCCCATTTGCCACTCACAAATGAGCAAGCATTCAAGATGCTCAGGGAGCAAGTGAAAGCCAAGAATAGCTCTGCTACAGTCATTTTCATTTACCATCTGATCTGCAAGCACCCAAAAAATCAAGATGCCGCAGATCCAACAATTGTCAACAATACAGAAGAGGAAACTCGTTGGGGAAAAAAGGTGAGCAGGCCATCGCAGGCCATGGTTGAAGTCCAAATGGAGTCTCATGCACACACTCTATTATTTAGCTAAGCCTTGATGACAAGCTCGCTCCCATTATTGTTCAACTTGAAACACTGTATGCAGTTGGTCATTGTTCAGAGCACCCTCGTATCCATTGCTTTTATACATCCATTTGTCCAAACAAGTCATGGCATTTCGAACTCAACAAGGCCAGATTAGCTGTCTGGGCCAATGCAATTGTAAGTGATCTACTTAATTCTCAATACCATTGTATGTACTGACTTCTCAATAGAACAGAAAAGAAGTCAATTATGAATGTGCTCCTATTGGATGCAATTTTTTTGGTGCCAAAGATAGGATACAGTCAAAGAATTCAAACACAGTTGTTCAAGTTGTACCGCAAACGCCACCACCACCTCACCTTGGTGGAAACTCTTTTGCGCCACCTCCTCCCCATGCTTATGCATGGCCACCTTTCTATTCAGGTCCTCAGCAGGGTGCACACCTGTCTCCTAATCCAATGTCACCGAGTCCTATCCCATTTCATTATCCACCATCTCTGAGTCCTTATTATCCGTTTTCGACCCCTTTCGGATATGGGAGCCTGTCATCATGGGGTTATCCTACGACTCCTCAAACACCAGGCCCCAAAATCATCCCACCAGCTGCAAACACACCTCAGGTCCTGCCGCTGCCTGGCTTGCCTGAGATTCCTGCACCTGCTGATCCAACCTCTTTCCCTGCAACACCAGACCTCAAAGCTTGGTGTATGGAACACATGCTTGGTAAAGTTGAATATGAAGGCCTTTTAAGACTTGGCTTCCGAGTTGGTGATGGTCATGAATTGGCCAATCTTGAGAGAGCTACATGGGAGTGGGCTGGTATTGCTCCCTTGGCCCGGATGCGAATCCTTGCTGCCTGTCAAGCCACTGTCCCTTCAGATTAGTATTCCCAACTTGTGACAATGTTTATTTTAATACAATTTTATTTAATATATGTCCTTTTACATGGTCTATGCTGGGAGATAACCACAGTCTCGGAACCACCCTCGAGCTTTCTCTGGTGTAACTACCTCGAAACAGGCATCAATAAGATCTTGTTCAGGAAAATGGCTGTTAGCAAAGCGATAATAATATTGACGGAGGTGGGCTTTCACTAGGAAGATGAACATTAACCCATGAATAAAAGCAATGATCAGTTAAAACCTACCACAGCTGAAACTTTCTTCAATTGGGCTGAAGTCTGGCGAATATGGCGGCAAAAATACCAGACAGCGACCAGCAGCTTCAATAACTTCTCGCAAAGCGTCACTCTTATGTGTTGCACAGTTATCCATAATGAAGACACTGTGCGATTCTGGATATGGGTTGGTGCAAGGAATCTCCAAGGAGTATCAATATCCTTGAGAACCATGGATCAGGAGAAATGACACACCAAATCGTTGACAATGAAGTCAAAAAACTCTTCTCCATCAATGGAGCCTTCGACAGCTCGTGCAGCAATATAACCATCGATAGTGAGGGCTGGTAGAATACTGTAGCGCGTTCCCCTGTCCAACAAGACACTAAGAACAGGGTCACTGCCAGACAACGCGCGCCCATATTTCCGGATCAAAGTCCTGTTGTCTTTGCTGGATTCGTCGAGAACAACCATCTGTTCAGCAGTATAGGTGCTCAGGATATTGTACATCCAGTTGGCACGTAATTTGTGGTCTCGTTCGGCTGCTGCACGACGCATGAGTTTGCGTGTTAGTCCTAGTTCCCTGAGATTCTCGTGCAAGGCAGTTGTCGAGATCTGAACTTCATGGTAAAGTGCCAGCCATACCCCAATCTCATCGAGGTAAAGTTCAGGGCTCTCCTGAATGAGGTTGCGCAGGTCTTCGGCAACATCTGCAGAAAGTATGCGTCATCTACCCCGAAGGGATGAGAGTGGCCATTCAACTTCTCCTGGTTGCCACTGACCCACCACATCAGGAAAATCTAGAAAAAACTTAAACAGGCTTATTCTTGGCTTAGTGGGCTTATTGCCTGCTAAGCACAAATAAGCCAAAAATAAGTAAATGACTTGGCTTAGATGCCTTAATTTACAACTTAACACACTTAATTTGTACTTAATTCAACTTAGATCACCAGATTTTGAATTCCAAGCTCAAATAAGTAGCCTTAAGTACTCATTAAGCCTGTGTAAGCCAAGTCATTTTCTTATTTTTGGCTTATTTGTGCTTAGCAGGCAATAAGCCTGTTTAAGTTTTTTCTATATTTTCCTGATGTTGGGTGACACACCGAGAACATCTGCAATGTCATGCATTTCCCAGCCATCCTCAAGCAGCTGGAGGGCTCTCCTCTTCATATCTGCGCTGATTGGACGATATACCATAGCAAATGAAGAGAAATATACGCTGGAGGCAGCCGGTGCTCATTTTTTGGTTTTCTTAAATTAAATCTATTTTATTTATTTTAAAACACCGAAATTGGGCAACGGCCAAGAATTTCCGAAAGGTCTGTACTATAACGCTATCGCTTCCCTCCTAACTAACATTGATGATTATCCCTTTGAGACCCGATGCAACTTGGTGTTAGACCTGATTCGGCGGTTTTGATGATTGATGCGTCTCTTGTCGCTGGCTCTTCCTAGATCCCTGAGTTCGCCAAAAAGCCATTCACGTTTACCAGTCGTTGTATCGTCGACGGGTGGTAACCAGAGTCGAGGTCGGGCTAAGAGTTTAGTGTGGGTCTGCGAAGGAACCCGCAATTGGCCTCCACACCAAACCCGAGCAATCTACTCTCCAAATTAGGAATTTCCATCTCTACCTCCGCCCTCCGTCTAGTTCTGATAATGAACTGTCAAATAAACGCAAGCCAAAAACGAGCGACAATGAGCGAGAAAAGGAAAAGGACGATTTCCCAACATCCATACCCGATCGTACATCCACCTCCACTCCTGCCACACCGAGACAATATGGAGTTGAACGACAAGTCATTCGCGGTAGTGGATGTGATTTCGAAGATTTAGGTACCGGTTCTAAGAGGAGTTCTAAGAGGCAGAGTGGGATGTTGTGTCGCTCGTCCCTGGAATCAACGCTAGAATCACCGCCAGACTCGAAATCGGAAGATGTAGAAAATGGGAACGTTGAAGACGAGGAACTGTTGAAGGAACCCTCTATTCCCATTGAAGCTGATGGTGATATTCCGTTGGATTTCGATTTGAAGGATCCTACGAAGCCAAAGCATGTGAAAGGCGATGACATTAATACTTGCATCAATATCTACAGTGTTAATAATACCGGCGGCAGCGTTGGTGAACACAGCGCGAGAAACTCGGAGAAACCCAGAATTGGGGGTTATAGGAATGCCCCACCTGTTCCTGCAGGTTTACCCGTCAACCTGGGGTCTATCTTCCTATATATCTTTGGGTGTAGAACCCAATCCTAGTCTCGCTGCTGGGTCCAAACTCGTATCTATACCCGTGTCAACATCAACTGCGACCTGCACACCCGACGACGGAAAACAGTGAAAACCAACGCCAAGAAACCTTCCTTCCCGCCCGTCTTCCTCTCATGGCGAGGAATAGAACTAAAAGCGATTCTGCTTTTAGCAAGCGCTAGTGGTTCGAAGGCAAAACACGATATTAGCACAAAGACATTGGGAAAGCGAAAGTTAAAACCAAAACCAAATGAACAAGTGGTGGAGAAGATTGGACACTTTCGTTACCTTTGATGAAGCCATTTGTGCCACTTCCGCTTGTTTCTCCGTCAGCGTCGACTTTCCGAAGGAGTGGTGAGCGTAGTCGGGGGTCGAAATACTTTGAGGCTTCTTCATTGGTGTTAGGATTGGGGTCCGTCCAGGCGGTGGAAGTGAGTGTGAGTACGGGGTAGATGGATGTTGGGTTGGAGACCGGTTTGATTATCATTGGAAGACGTCAATCGTCAGCCGCATCGAGGGGTGCTTCGCTCAGGAGAGTACGAAGATGAGAATAGGGAGGGTGACGGAGAAGAGGAAGAGGAAGAGGAAGAAGACGCAGAGGAGAAAGACGCACTCATACTCTGATTCTCCGTTATCTCCACCTCGACCTATGCCAATGCCAATATCCACAACTGTATAAAGAAAGGTACTGTCGGATGGATGGGAGCCACCAGTATTCCCAATCAAGATGGAGGGGTTGAGCGACTCTCATCCTCGACTTTGGAAGAGGAAATCATGTTCATGCTCTTAGGGAACGCCGACAACACCGGCCTTTCCGATGCAGCTGAACAGGAGGAATCGAAACGCAAGTCAAATCAAGAAAAGATCTAGTCGCAACTATGATTCTAGCTCAAAAGAAGATGGCCACTTTGGATGAAGATTTAGCTAGGTTTAACGCCCCTTTGAGGAATGGGAATGGAAGTCGACCTTCAAGTACGGTGGTAGAGGGCGCCAGCGGAGTAATGAAGACGAAAACGATGACATTGAACTCGAATCCAATCCCAGCATCGACTTCAACCCCTCAAAACTCAAGTGTTGCTTCACAAACTCTACCTATAAAACCAGTCCTCAAACATGCTAAATCATGCGAAGTTTTTTTAGAATCCCATTCCAGCGTTGCCGGTGTAGGACATCCTCCCCTTCCCCCTCCACGTCATATGGGTCCGGTTATGAGGTTTCCATCATCTACAAGAAGAGGAGATATGAATTCTTTTGATGAATTGGGTAGTCTTGGAGATGGGCGGCCCCATGGTAGTAGACTTAGACCAACTTCGGCTCATTTGAGGCCAACGAAATCGGCAGAGTGGAGAATGCCAGGAAGTTGGGCGATTCTGATTTGTGTTCAACCACTTTGCCTCGGACGACTGCTTTATATAACGTTTCAATCCCACCCGCGTCGATTCCATCTACACCTCCACGGGCATCCCCATCGCCGCAGTATTACACTCGGAACTCGACATCCTCAACTTCTTCATCTACTCAAACTGTCCTATTGTCTTTCGGTTCCACTGGTAGTACTAGCGCTAGGGAGGGGGACTGATGTCTTTAGGGACTTCGTCTGCCAGAGCTGTCTCGATGGAGTCGTTGAGGCCTAGTACTGCTCCTGTAGAGTCAATTTTGGGCAAGACCTTTTTTTTCCGTTGTCATATTTTTATACTTATAATATATAGGTATCGCAATCTCTCATCGATCTCAAAAAGAGAAACAACAACGCCAAAAGCCAGGGAAGATTCCTAAGACATTGACAGCGAAAATTGTACACGATCCTGGGTCTGACTTTGACTTTGACTTTGGCGCTGGCTTTGGATCTTCAGTAAGGCAGAGGGTATGAGACTGAGCATGCCGGAAAAGGTAGGGAATGAAGGGATGACGGTCATTGGTGTTGCGAACATGTCGTTATCGTCATCGAACTCGTCAGTGTTGCCCATGGCCGCTAGTCCAGAGGCCTTATCTTCCTTTGTGAGTGGATTAGGCTCTTCAACAACGCCCACTGGTACGTGGAGGGACTCCAGGCCAAGGATTAGAGTGTCAGTATCGAGTGGTATGGTAGAAGAGGCAAGAATTGATGTATCTTGACGAGACAAACGTTGTTCGCATTGTTGTCATTATTATACAATATAAATGATTACTGAGATATGTTGAATGCCTTCGTCGGAAGCATGCCGGTCCACAAATAGGATGCGAAGGTTAGAAACTAAAGAGGGATAGGTAAAGAGTCACAAACCATTACGACCAATTACACTGTACTGCGAACCATTTGTGACAACCGTTTCCCAAGGAGAACCTTCAACCTCCGCATCTCGCTTACCGTTGTGTCCAGCTGCTTCTCTAACCTCTGATACTCTTCCTTCAAGAGCGGTAAAGATGCCTGGTTTGCTCAAGAACCGCTTGGTGCTTTTTGACAAGATCCTCCATCTCCGTAAAGAGCCTCAGTGCAGCAGACATTTCAGGGAGCTTGGTGCGTATATCCACCAACTCTTGCTGCAGGAGAAGTGAACTTTTGGCATTGGCTGCGTCGGTCAAAGGTTCTTGTTCTCGGGCTGTCTGCTTATGTAAAGGGTCCTGGTTCCTGGTACCTTCAGAGACGATCCTGGGTCTAACTTTGGCTCAGGCTTTGGCTTTGCATCTGCAATAGGGTAACAGAGGCTATGAGGCTGAACATGCCGTGCCTTTATTTCCTAAGTTGACATGCGGTTTCACGTATGGTTGTGGAAAGAACATCTTCATTCAACCGTTCTACGCTGGTGGGATGTCTACCGATAACCAACAGGATTTCGACAGTCGTGCAGACAAATTATGGTCGATATACAACAAGGAGGCAGAAAGTTACGACAGAGCCCTCATGGAGACTTGGAAAGACGACATGGATAGCATAATCATCTTCGTGCGTATACATTCCACCAATCCAGATTTCTTCTCATCCTGCATTAACTTCTAGGCTGGTCTCTTTTCTGCCGTTTTAACCGCCTTCCTTGTTGATGCAACCAAGAATCTCAAGCTAGATCCTACAGAGCAGACAAATGCATTATTGAGCCAAACTGTCGTTCTCCTCGCCCAGATCTCACAACAACTCGGACCCAATGGCTCTCAGACTATCATATCACCGCTCCAGCCATTGGAACAATTCAAGTTGAATCCTTCCGACCTTCGGGTCAATATTTTTTGGTACATGAGTCTGGCTTTCAGCATCACCGCTGCGCTTGGGGCGACGCTTGTCCAGCAATGGGTCCGCGATTATCTACAAGTTTTCCAACGGCTTAGTGGTTCTTTGGAGCGCTCCAGAATGCGGCAATATCTATTCCATGGATTATCTAGCAATCACATGGCACTATTAGTCGAGTTCATTCCTGCATTCATCCATATTTCCCTCTTCCTCTTCTTTATCGGTCTCGCTGAAAATCTGTTTTCCACCAACCACGCTGTCGCTATCACAACAATTACTATCATCGGTTTCTGCGCTTTTTTCTACATGGCGTGTTCAGTTTTCCCTGTACTCTATCCCCAAACTCCTTTTCAAAGTCCATTGTCTAACGCTTTCTGGAGAATGGGACAAATCATTAGCCCTCGCAAGTACACTGATAGAAACACAGCAGGCAAAATTGTACCTGTGAGCTCTGACATGGCTAAGGGCCGTTTGGAACTTGCTATGGGTCACTCTAATAATCGCATGGAGCGCGATACAGAAGCAATACGCTGGGTGCTCAGCAAAATCACGGAAGACAGCGAGTTCGAGCCATTCGCTGCTGGCATCGCAGGATCGCTGGCTACTCCATGGGGACAAGATATCTGGAAGAGTGTCTTTGGAGAAAACCCTGGAAACATGCAGTCGACACCTTATAACACTGTAATAGCTTCGGATACTCTGCAAACGCTCAAGATTCGAATCGAGAGTCTCCTGCGTACTATTTCAACCCTCTCTGACCAGCAAACTCGATTCACGCGTGCATGCGTTTGTATCGATGCTATGGCATCTCTCACTCTACGCTTTAAGGCTGAATTGGAGCTTGACATCGATTATGACCTCATGAAGGACGTTCTTCGTTGTCTCGGTGATGAGAGAACGAGACGGGATAAAGCAGTGGTGCGAGATGCTGAGACTTCAGCCATGGACTTACGTCAGGTGTCAGGCAACCAAGTGATGATGGATATATCGCTCGAAATAAAGTGGAAATGCTTAGTGCTGATTGGAATCAAGAAACTTTTCCAAGTCGACTTTATGGTTATGTTTGCATTAGTCGATAGAATACGGAGTCTGCACTCAGCGTTTTACGAGGACGAAGCCATGACTCATAGGGTGCAGGAGGTGGATGATGAATTGTTGAAGGCATGGAAAGCAGCTGGGCAGCTTTATTCAGAGCTGCGCGACAAACCAGAAGAGCAGGAGTGGACGGAAGATAGGCTGAACGAATTGGTTCCGCGTTGGAGGGACCACATTGACGCAATGGAAGAGTCCTTGTCTGCCTTGGACCAGCGAGTTTATCCCTCCATCGACTCAGATATGATCAACCTTAATTCTTACCTTTGCGGATTGCCTTTTGAGCATTTGGAAGGCATTTTCTATGAATGGCCATCAAATATGAATCTACCGGCAATGTGGAAAGGAATAAATTGGGGGACAACAGCTCCTGGCTCCTTGAAGTGGTTCATGCCGCATCTAATACCCCCCCGCCTGTTAATTTGTCACCTCCTCGTTTGTGCCGATCCCAGACAACAACCCAACTTCGATCCTTCGACGTCTCGAGTCGATGTAGTGGGTCTGGGTAGACTGCTGAACAATCCTGACTTGCGAAGGCTTTTTGACATTCAACGAGCAGATGAGGCAAGTGGACTTGAACTACAAGGTCCACAACCATATGCAAATCAACTCTGGCGGTTACAAGACATAAACGAGCAAGGGGGAGTTGGATTCATGATCGAGATATTTTTCGCAACCTTCAGGTCACTTGAAGACAAATCGCTGACAGATGAGTCAAAACAAATAATTGGGGCCACATTTTGCGAACAATTATTGACAACGGAAAATCTGAGTATTTTCAGACCGCCAGTCGAGGATTCTTGTGGTCGCTGCGCCAAGAATTAAACATCCGATGGAACTCCCCACCTGTATGTATTATCTGGTTGTTGGAGGATCTATTTAACGAGAGTGATGAGGACCAACCTGAAGAGGAGACAGAGGAGACCGGAGAACGAGAATGAATCAATATGCGTGAGTTGATTTTCTGGATTACTATTCATACAAATCAGTTGCTTATGTTGCTCCATTCAGCTCTATAACGCTATCACTTCCCTCTCCTAGGTCTGATATTGTCATCTAGAGGTCTTGATTTTATAATCCGAGGTGCAGTCGAAACGTTGAAATGCGGCAGGCATCTGTGTTGTCTATTTCTCATCCTTTTATGTTGACCATGCTTGTTTTCGTCCTTCTTTGACTTCCTGTTGTAGGTCGGGGGTGTAGATGCAACTGCAGTAGGGGCAAATGCCATCGATCCAATAACACATAAAAGATATCGGTCGTTCATTGACTACTAGTAATAGACATTGAAATACGTAGCTTCACCGTGCCATCGTCACCATCCTCTGTGTCATCCTCTTTCTTTCGAAGGGACGACCTTGAGTCTTTTCGAGGTGTCAATGAGGAAAGCCGTCAAGACAACCAACAATGGACGGACGAAGGAGTGAGCTGAATCTGATACCATTGGATGTAATATGTATTTTCTAAACTATTTTACGTCTATACATCTTCTGTATACAATCGGTGTGAACTGAGCGGATCCTCTAGACTCGATCTCATTCGAGAGCGTCTAAATTAGCAGATTTGGATAGGCGCGGCCTTGGACAACAGCCCAGGATGGCAGAGGTATGCTTGAAGACTTAAATTATTAGGTAGTGTACATAAAACGTTTCACTTTACTAGAACCTTTCCAAAAAAAAATAGATAATTATCATATATGTAGTAGGGTAGGATAAGCAGTCCAAAAAAGAAAGGGAATGGCGTTCCTTTCAGTAAATAAATAAATCTACAGGTCGTGGTCGTGACACGGAAAGAATATGAACTATAAATATTAGAAAGAAATATAAACCAAAAATAAAATAAAGATCTAAATATAATTATCTATGTTGCAGGTTGTAAAGAAAAAGAGAGGTTTTGAAGTCCAAAGAGGTAAAATTTTCAGGGAGAAGCGTTTATGTACATAAATGAAAGACGGTGTAGAAAAATGCGATGAGATAATCGAGGAAGTAACTTGTTAAAAAAAAAAAAGGAACTGGGGGGAGGAGAGACAGAAAAACGACCAGTGCACAGCAAAAAGCAAGTAGGGTTTCAATACTCCTTAGGACCTTGACTGCTACTGCTAAAACTCGATCTAGCACCATAATAAGTGCCCGAACACATCGAATCTTCATCGTATTCCAAGGTATACCTCTTGCACACTCGCCAACGATACAACAGCTACACGCACTACTGCCATCACCCAATTCGCTGGACCGCATCTTCAATTTCTGATCTCCAGAAGGTACAATCGTAGCTGTCGAACTCGCGTTTGAGACTAACGAAGTGACGGAAGAAGCAGTAGATGGAGGTCTATAACGCTAGTAATAGTATTAGTTTCGTTGTCGCTGCTGGTGGTCCTGCTGGTGCAGGTGATTCTCCCTCGCAATTTCAAACTCTTTCAACTCCCTCCTAGAACCGGTACCTAAATCTTCAAAATCACATTTAAAAACACATCCACTGCCGTGAATGACTTGCCTGCCAACTCCATATTGTCTCGGTGTTGGATTGGAGGTAGTTGTACGATCAGGTATGGATGTTAGGAAATCCTCTTTTTCTTTTTCTTGGTCATCTTGCTTGTGTATGCCCTGCGCTTATTTGACAATTCAAGATCAGAACTAGACAGAGAAGCAGAAGCGGAAGTGTCGAAACCGCCATAACGCCAGGACCAGCAGTTGCGTCCAGTGACCTCCGTTGGACGGACACAGGAGTGTCAGGTAAAGGGCATGAAGGAAGCGGAGAGCTTGAAGCTGAGCAGATTGATTTCTTTGAAGGATGTCGATTTAATGGACGTTGAGGAGGGGAGTCTATAAATGCATCAGTTTTTGAATGGATGTACGAGAGAGCAAGAGAAACTCACTCGGACGGACATGCCACGTACTCTTCCCCATCCGGACGACGGAAGCTTCACAGTTCGATTTCCTCCAACTGCGTATACTCCGTCCTTCTTAAAGGGGTCAAAGATCTAGGTAGGGAGCGTTCACTGATACGCCCTACTCCACTGCTACTCAAAGCCATGATCTCCGTAATGTCATCATCGTCTGTTCTGAAGAAACAAGAACAAAGATGGATTTGATTGGACCTCTTGAAGATGCAGATGAAGTTGGCGAGGGAAGTGTTCGCTGTCCTGGAGTATGCAACAGAGGAGGAGTATCAGTGGCAAGTCATTGAAGCCGTTCGTGTGTTGAATGTTAAGCGGCAGAAAAGGTCTTATCCGTCGACAGCAAAAGGCTCTAGTTCTTCAAGAAGAAGCCGAAGAACTATTATGTGGGATTCTGGGAAGGAGACGCTGGGATGGGGAGATACTGGTGTGTGTCCGGCGGCCCCGGTTTAGACATGGGCCCAGGTAATTATTTCAGCTGACATGCGATTTGCAAAGATATCGCTGAACCCTTTTCTCAAACCACGTCTTCAGACAATCACTCTACGCTGGTGGGATGTCTACCGATATCGAACAGCAAAATGGTGTGTTAAATATAACCTGATTCGACACTGGCATGTGCTCACATTCAGTTTCTTTGCAGATAATCAACAGGATTTCGACGGTCGTGCAGACAAATTATGGTCGATATACAACAAGCAGGCAGAAAGTTACGACAGGACCCTCATGGAGACTTGGAAAGACGACATGAATAGCATCATCATCTTCGTGCGTATACATTCCATCAACCCAGATGTCTTTTCAGAGCTCATTTGCCTATTAGGCTGGTCTCTTTTCTGGCGTTTTAACCGCCTTCCTTGTTAATGCATCCAAGAATCTCAAGCCAGATCCTACAGAGCAGACAAATGCATTGCTGAGCCAAACCGTGGTTCTCCTCACCCAGATCTCACAACAACTCGGACCCAATGGTTCCCAGACTATCATATCACCGCTCCAGCCACTGGAACAGTTTAAGTTGAATCCTTCCGACCTCCGGGTCAACATTTTTTTGTACATCAGTCTAGGTTTCAGCATCACTGCTGCACTTGGGGCGACACTTATGCAGCAATGGGTCCGCGATTATCTACAAGTTTTCCAACGGCTTAGCGGTTCATTGGAGCGCTCAAGAATGCGGCAATATCTGTTCCATGGATTATCTAGCAATCACATGGCACTATTAGTCGAGTTCATTCCTACGTTCATCCATATTTCCTTCTTCTTCTTCTTTATCGGTCTCGCTGAAAGTCTGTTTGCCACCAACCACGCTGTCGCTATCACAACGACCACTATCATCGGTTTCTGTGCTATTTTCTACATCGTGTGTTCAGTTTTCCCCGTTCTCTATCCCCAAACTCCTTTTCAAACTCCATTGTCTAACGCTTTCTGGAGAATGGGACAAATCATCAATCCTCGCAAGCACACTGATAGAAATACAGAAGGCAAAACTGTCGCTGTTAGCTCTAACATGGCTAAGGGCCGTTTGCAACTTGCTATGGGTCACTCTATTAATCGCATGGCGCGCGATACGGAGGCAATACGCTGGGTGCTCAGCCAAATCACGGAAGACACCGAGTTCGAGCCATTTGCTGTTGGTATTGGAGGTTCGCTGGCCACTCCATGGGGAGAAAATACCTGGGAGAGTATCTTTGGAGGGAACCCTGGAAACATGCAGTCGACATCTTATAACGCTCAGGCTATAATAGCTTCGAATACTAGTACTGTGCAAACGCTCAAGATTCGAGTCGAGAGTCTCTTGCGTTCTGTTTTAACTTTCTCTGACCAGCAAACTCGATTCACGCGTGCATGTGTTTGTATCGATGCTGTGGCATCTCTCACTCTAGGCTTTAAGGCCAAATTGGAGCTTGACATCAATGATGACCTCATGACCTCTGTTCTTCGTTTTTTTGGTGATGAGAGACAGAAACGGGGGTTGCAGGAGGCTGAGATTTCAGTTGGCGACCAAGTGATGGATACATCGCTCGAAATAAAATGGAAGTGCTTAGTGCTAGTTGGGATGAGGAAAAGATTACCATTGGACCGTCAGGATTTTGTCTTGAGGTACTCTGATATAGGTGATCTGTACTCAGCCAAATGCAAAGAGGAAGCCACGGTACGGGAGGTGCGTTATGAATTGTTGAGAGCTTGGAGAGTAGCGTGGCAGCTCTATTCAAAGCTGCGCGATAAACTAGAGGAGCAGTGGACGGAACATAGGCTGAACGAATTAGTTCCGTCTTGGAAGAACGACGTTGGGGAAATGGAAGAGTCCTTGCGTGACTTGGACCAGCGAGTGCATCCCTCAATCGACTCAGAGGTGGTCAAACTTAACTCCTTCCTTTTCTCGTTGACACCTTCTAAGCATTTGGAAGGCATTTTCTATGAATGGCCATCAAAGCTGAATCCACCGACAATGTGGAAACGACTAAATTGGGGGACAAAAGCTCCTGACTCCTCGAAGTGGTTCATACCACATTTAATACCTCCCCGCCTGTTTATTTGTCACCTCCTGATTTGCGTCGATCCCAGACGACAACCCAACTTCGATCCTTCGACGACCCGAATCGATTTAGTGGGTCTGAGTAGACTACTGAACAATCCCGAGTTGCGCAGGCTTTTTGACACTCCGAGCCCACCAGCAGACGCAAGTGGACTTCAACTTCAACCTCCACAACCATACACAAATCAACTCTGGCGGTTCCAAGACATAAATGAGCATGGCGGAGTTGGATTCATGATCGAGATGTTCTTTGCAACCTTCAGATCGCTTGAGGAGAAATCGATCACACCCGAGTCAAGACGACTAATTGAGGCCACATTGCGAGCAATCATTGACAACGGAAAATCTGATTATTTCAAGGAAGCCAATCGACGATTCTTATGGTCGCTGCGGCAAGAAATAAACATCCTACGGACTCTGGAGGAGACCAAGACCCCACCGAAATCTATTCTACAGTTGTTGTCGGATCTATTTGACTAAAGCGACAGGGACGAACCTAAAGAAGACAAAACAGAGGAGAAATGAAGCGAGAGAGGAGAGAGGAGAGAGGAGAACGAGAATGAATGAGGAAGCAACCACGAACCATCATCCAAGAACCATGATCCACGAAGACGCGTCGAAAGCGATGACACGAATCCTAGCATCAATCCCAACACCAACTCCGTTGTTAATAATACTACCGCTGGCGGTTCTAGACCAACACAGCACGAGACGTAATGAACTTCCTTGGAATACCCCAACTCCCGTTCCTGCAGGTTTACCTGTCAACCTAGGGTCTGCGTCTTCATCCACACCTTTGGTTATAGAACCCAATCACAGTCACCCCGCCAGACCTAAACACCTCTGACTACAACTACTCCTGCAACTATGCCTGCACCTCTGCACCCATTGACGGAAAAAAGTCAAACCCTAGGCCAACAACAAAGCCAAGGCCCAATGTTCCTCCCTATTTATCTCCCTCCCACGACGAAAATGAAACTAAAAGCGACTCTTCTTTGTTAGCAAGCGCCACTAGCGGTTCGGGTGGTACCAATACAAAAAACAGTGGGAAAAAAACCAAACCCAAGCCAACCGAACAGGTGGTGGAGAAGATTGGGCACTTTCCTTACCTTTGATGAAGCCATCTGTGCCTCTGAGTTTTGTGCGGGCAGTGGTTTCGCAGGAGCGTAAGTGTGAGCGTGGGGTAGACGGAGAGGTGGGGGTGAATTTGGTTATCACTGTGGAAGAGGTTGATCGTCAACAAGGGCAGCAGCAGCGCTGATTAAGGTCAACGAAATCGGTAGAGTGGAGAACGCCAAAAGAGTTAGGCAGTTCTAATTTGGTTCCAACCACTTTGCCTCCAACGACTGCCCCATATAACGCTGTGTTTCTCAGTTCCATCTTCGCCGATTCCATCTACATCATCAAGCATTTTCACCAGACTGCATTGTATCATTCGGAATTCAAGTTCCCCAACTTTTCCAAACATAACTTCATCCACTCAAACTCTCCTAATACTCCTATTACCTTTCGCTTCAACTTGTAGTAATGATGCTGACTGATGCCTGAGCCGTCTCGATGGGGTCGTTGTACTGTTCCTGTTCAGTCAATTTCGGGTAAGGCCTTTTTTCTGTTGTGATATTTTTATGCTTAAAACATATAGTAGGTGTCGCAACCTCTCACAGACCCCAAAAACATAAACAGCAACGCCGAAAGCAAGAGACATTATCTACTATGTTTACTTACATCTTCCCTCTCCTCTTCCTGCTCTTCCTCTTCCTCCTCTCAACGTCACAACGTCCCATGTATCGGGCGGTCGATCTCACCTCCACCTCCACCATCTATCCCTCCTAAACCTTCGTCAGCATAACCTACTTCATTGGATAGTGCGTTGCCTTTACCCACATCGTCACTTGGGATGGCGTTTCAACAGAAATTGAGGGCGTTTGAATGGCGAGGGAGAAACACATGCAGCAGCGTCCCCATCTACAATAACGTCAACGAAACATAAGTCCTGGCAACAGCAGCAGCAGCAAGTTGCCAGCAACGAAATGAGGATGCGGTCCAGCGAATCGGGTGATGGCAGTAATGGTAGCAACAGTGATGGTGTATTTGTTGTATCGTTGGTGGGGGTGCACGAGAATGAGATACTTTGAATGACGATGAATGTTCGATGTGTTCGAGCACTTATTATAGTGCTAGATCGAGATTTAGCAACTAACTATTGAATTCCACTTTCAAGTTTTGCTGTTGTGCACTGAGTGGTGTCTTCCTTGGTTTCTGTCTCTCTCAGATGATTTTTTCCTTGGATTATTCTGGTTATATATTTCAGATAAGTAATCCCAGTTTCATGACCAATTTTATTTATTTATTCTTTTCAAAACTTCCTTGATTATCAATTATCCCTCATCGCAGATCTATACCATCTTTCATTTATATACATAAGCGCCTGGAATTTTTACCTTTCAGAACTTCAAAGCTTTCTTCATTCAAAACCTGCAACATAAATTACATTTATATCCTTTATTTTTATTTGGTTTATATTTACATAATTCATAACGTGCTCGGTTTTATATATTCTTTCCCTCTTGTCTTGGCAAATTGCCTGCCACGATTGTCGATTGATTCATTCAAATGAACGCCATCCCCTCCTTCCTGGATAAACTCTTTTATGTAACTATTGTAATGAAATGAAGTGTTTACATATGTTTGTTTTCGTTGCTTGTCTCCACATTCTTAATTCAGGAGCATCAAACACGACTCTGCCATTCGGTTTCGTCAAGCCGCCTATCCAAGCCCTCTAGAATGAGATTGAGCCTCGTAATATCAGAGCGAAACTACACGGGAAAGGGGAATTTAGACCTGACAACATTGATTGTTTTGCTATGACGCAGAGGCCGAACATGCCAGTGATATCGAGCTGGTGGGTGTCATACGTAACTTTAATGCGCAAGGCTGACATGTGGTTTGCATGTGGTTCTGGAAGAGAATCGCGGTGGACTCTCAAACCACATCTTCAATCAATCATTCTACGCCCGTAGGATGTCCACCGATATGGAACAGCAGAACGGTGTGGTTAAACCTAACCCAATTCGACATGTACTAATCTTCATTTTTGTTACAAGATAACCAACAGGATTTCGACAGTCGTGCAGACAAATTATGGTTGATATACAACAAGGAGGCAGAAAGTTACGACAGAGCCCTCATGGAGACTTGGAGAGACGACATGGATAGCATGATCATCTTCGTGCGTATACATTCTGTCAACCCAGATGTCTTTTCGGAGTTCATTTACTCTACCAGGCTGGTCTCTTTTCTGCTGTTTTGACCGCCTTCGTTGTCGATGCATCCAAGAATCTCAAGCCAGATCCTACAGAGCAGACAAATGCATTGCTGAGCCAAACTGTGGTTCTCCTCGCCCAGATCTCACAACAACTCGGACCTAATGGCTCTCAAACTATCATATCACCACTCCAGCCACTGGAACCGTTTAAGTTGAAGCCCTCTGACCTCCGGGTCAACATGTTTTGGTACATGAGTCTAGGTTTCAGCATCGCCGCTGCAGGTGCGGCGACCTTTATACAGCAGTGGGTCCGCGATTACCTACAAGTTTTTCAAAGGCTCAGCGGTTCTTTGGAGCGCTCAAGAATGCGGCAATATCTATTCCATGGATTATCTAGCAATTACATCCCGCTAATGGTCGAAAGCATTCCTGCACTCATCCATATTTCCTACTTCCTCTTCTTTATCGGTCTCGCTGAAAGTCTGTTTGCCATCAACCACGCTGTCGCCATCACAACGACTACTATCATGGGTTACTGTGCTGTTGCCTACATCACATATTCAGTTTTCCCTGTACTCTATCCCCAAACTCCTTGCTATACCCCATTGTCTACTGTTTTCTGGAGAATGGGACAAATCATCCACCCTCGCAAGCACAGTGATAGAAATACAGAAGGCAAATGTGTACCTGTGAGCTCTGACATGGCTAAGGGCCGTTTGCAACTTGCCATGAGTCACTCTAATAATCGCATGACGCGTGATACAAATGCAATACGCTGGGTGCTCAGCAAAATCACAGAAGACAGCGAGTTCGAGCCATTCGCTGCCGCTATAGGAGGATCATTGGTCACTCCGTGGGGAGAAGATATCTGGAAGAGTGTCTTTGGCGAAAACATGCAATCGACACCTTACAACGCTGCAATAGCTTCGAATACTGTCCAAACACTCAAGATTGGAATCGAGAGTCTCCTGCGTTCCGTTTCAACCTTCTCCGACCAGCAAACTCGATTTACGCGTGCATGTGTTTGTATCGATGCTGTGGCATCTCTCACTCTAGGCTTTGAGGCTAAATTGAAGCTTGATATCGATTATGACCTCATGAACTCCGTTCTTCGTTTTTTTGGTGATGAGAAAAAGAGACGGGATAAACGAGTATTGCAGGAAACTGCAGCTTCATTTGGTTCAGCCATGAACCTAGGTCAGCTCTCAGGCAACCAAGTGATGGATACATCGCTCGAAATAAAATGGAAGTGCTTGAAGCTGATTGGGATGAGAAAAATCTTACAATCGGACCATTGCGCTTTTGTTCTGAGACACCCTGATAGACCTAGTCTAGTGGATGATGAATTGTCGAAGGCATGGAGAGCAGCTGCGCGACTTTATTCAGAGCTACGTGATAAACCAGAGGAGCAGTTGACGGAAGATAGGCTGAACGAATTGGTTCCGCATTGGAGGGACTGCATTGATGCAATGGAAGAGTCCTTGTCTTCCTTGGACCAGCGAGCGCCCTTCATCGACTCAGATATGATCAACCTTAATTCCTACCTTTGCCGATTGACAGCTGTTGATCATTTGGAAGGGATTTTCTACGAATGGCCATCAAGGATGAATCTACCAGCAATGTGCGAAGGAATAAATTGGGGGGCGACACCTCCTGATTGGGATCCTTTGAAGTGGTTCATACCGCATTTAATACCACCCCGCCTGTTAATTTGTCACCTCCTCCTTTGTGCCGATCCCAGACGACAACCCAACTTTAATCGTCTGACTTCTCGAATGGACGTAGTGGGTCTAGATAGATTGCTGAACAATCCCGAGTTGCATCGGCTTTTTGACACTCAACTAGCAGACGGGACAAGTGCACTTGAACTACCATGCAGGGCGGGTAGACTTAGACCACCAGGTCCATATAAAAATCAAATCTGGCGGTTCCAAGACATAAGCGAGCATGGAGGAGTTGGATTCATGATCGAGATGTTCTTCGCAACCTTCAGGTCGCTTGCTGAGAAATCGATGACGCGCCACTCAGAACAACTGATTATGGCTACATTACGAGAAATCAGCGACAACGGAAAGTCCGAGCATTTCAAGACCGCCAGTCGACGATTCTTGCGGTCGCTGCGGCAAGAAATATGGAACTCAAACCAGGAGGAAACCAAGATCTCACCGGAATATATTATGTTGTTGCGGAAACTATTTGACGATAGTGACGGGTGTCCCAATGAAGAGAGAGAAAAGGAGGAAGAGGAAGAAAAAGAAAGGGGAGGAGAACGAGAATGAGTGAATAGGCATAAGTGGATCTTCTCTATTACTATTCGCACTTGCTTTTGTGGCTCCATTTACAACGCTGTTGCTCCTCTCTCTTACTTACTGACATTGATGTATTTCCCATCAACATTATGCTTGGTTTCGTCTTTTTTCTGTCCGTCGTCGGGGGGTGCGCATGCTAAGATGGGGTATAGATGCAAGTATAGTAGGTGCAAGTGCATAATAAGATATCGTTCGTCTGTACATCCCACTGACTGATTATAGATATCTGCGCTAAAATATACGTGTTGCACATAGCTTCACTGACTTGCCACCATCCTCTTGTCATCGTCATCCTCTATGAGTACTTCTCCTCGTCGTAATCTTCTCTTCCGAAGGGTCGATCTTGACTTTGCGAGAGGTCAATGAGGAAAGCTGTCAAGACAGCCGAAAATAGACTGGCCTACAGCAAGATCAATGAAAGAGTGAGCTGAATCTGATATTATATATTTCTTTCTAATATTTATAATTCATATCGCACTCGCTTATATATATATTCTTTCCGTCTGTCGACCACGACTTGTAGATTTATTTATTTACTTAAAGGAACGCCATCCTCTTTTTTTTTGGTTTTGGCGTTTCTTACCCACATATATGATGATTATCTATTTCTTTTAAACGAATGCATTCATCAGAAAATACATCGAATACATCTCTGCCGTTCGGGGATTCGTCCAAGCAGCCTATCCAAATCTGCTAATTTAAAAACTCTCTAGAATGAGATTGAGTCTAGGATCCGCTCAGTGCACACCGATTGTATACAGAAGAAGCACAGACGTAAAAATGGTTTAGACCTGAGAATGAAACCCACTCAATATTACGAAGACATTGACAGCGAAAAGTGTTGTACATACCAGTACTAAGGTAGGTGGACTATGTAAGTCGGTGTCGAGACACGGGAAGAATACAGATGAAAAGCGAGTGCGATATGAATTATAAATATTGGAATG
Organism: Phlegmacium glaucopus; assembly: GCA_015039465.1. Classification (NCBI taxonomy): domain Eukaryota; kingdom Fungi; phylum Basidiomycota; class Agaricomycetes; order Agaricales; family Cortinariaceae; genus Phlegmacium; species Phlegmacium glaucopus. The sequence continues at coordinate 189,926 of MU130701.1, forward strand.
GCATCACATGACGCAAGTCGTGTGAACCTTCTCGAGAACAACAGCGCACGAGGGTATTTACTTTTCTCATCTTTTCTCTTTACAACTTCATACCCCGTCTCCAAAATTATTACTACCATACTTTCCTACTATCTCACACTCTTTCTTTATATTATACAAATCATATTAATCCTCTACCTCCACACACACATAATCATGCCTCGTCAACCTCGTCAACGAGCCCATTACACCAAACTACTTAGCGCCTTACGCAAAACAGAACTAATTCGACTGGCAGACGACTTCGGAGTGCCTGCTGAAGGCTCAGTTGTCGAAATTCGCTCAAGACTCAAAATACATTTAGATGAAAACCGAGAAAATCTTTTCCGCAATCCTATGTATCGGGCACTTTACCCAAGGCGCCAACACCGAGGACCCCAGCCTCCCCCAGTATCACCTCAGCCCGAAAATGGGACACCATCCGTCAGGATGTCAATTTCCCCAGAACCATCAAACCATTCCGCCGCTTCATGGGGTGGTATTGTAGACCCCCAATTTCAGCCACCACCAATCACTCCTCCTCGCCATCACACTCCAGCATCTTCTATGAATTCCATAGAAAGGTACTCTCCTGTACCGCAGCATGAAGCTGCCATAGAACGTAAGCAATTCTATATGCTTTGTTATCATATTTCCATATACTATATGTATTATCCACTTGTCGGATATTTTGGCTCGAACTACAGTTCAACCGCGAGGATATGAACATCCAATCTTATGCCATTTATAAGCCTATTAAGGCTATATATATATAATTTCCTTTATCGTCACAAGTCAATCATTTACAACATTTATTAACTATCACATTATCATAGTCCCTGTTGATGCATTACATGCCATCCCTGACGAGCTGGTTTTTGCACCCGCTATTGTCCCAGCGTTACATACTGCTATCGTGGATGTGCCACATCAAATGAGCAACACTCCTCTTCGTAAACGACCATCGCGTATCCCTGGTTTTACAGCCAATAATGCTGCGTTCCTCGTACCAGATCATATTCGGAAAAAATTCGTAGACGGCTGGAATTCCCATGTCCCGCTCATGTACCTTACCGATAAAGGATGCATCTTCAAAAGTAAAGCACCAACTAACACCTCACATGATCTGCTTACTATCGATGAGTCGAATGGTCGAATCATGTCCACCGCAAAGCCATTATCCGATGACGGAGAGCTCGACATCACTTTTGACGAATGGCACCAGGCATGGAGACGTCTTCATGACCTCATTGGTACCTTCCTGCCAGACGAAGCTGGAATGTGGCAGGCCCATTATTCATTTATCCTAAACAACGACAACAGGGCCGAAATGTGGCCTCTATATCTTGCTTACGACATCGAAATTCGAAAACGAGCCACACAATTCCCTATCGACCCATCACAATTCTCTATAGGAATTTGGAACGATTTAGAGACACGCTACATGGCTAAGAAAGTATACACACAAGTCCAAACCGACTTGAGGTTCCAATCAGCTCATGCTGGTCCATCCAATATAAATCATTCCCCTTCCCATACTTGTCTCCATCCATATGCCCATCAAAATAGCGAACATGCTCAACCTCCAGCACGTGGTTCCTTTCGAAACCAGCCATTTCGAAACCTATCCCAACGTTTTGCGCAGTCAAACCACGCCAAAGCAAGATGCATTTTCTGCGGCGATACCACTAAATCTCACATATCCCGGAACTGTACTGCTACCAACCTTGTCAACGGCACACCATGCCACTTACTTAAGCTCGGGCCAGCCGGTTCTAGACAGGACAAGGCGGGAAAACTTTATTGTTTCGCCTGGAATGGATTCTCCGGTTGCGACCAGAACCCATCCTGTCAACGAGGCGAGCATTGGTGCTCCCTCTGCGGAGCCAAAACTCACAATGCCCAACAATGCGGATCCGCTTCGTGATTTCTTTCCAATAGTAACTCCCTTCCTCCCAGATGAGTGGGAAAAGGTGCTACATAATACAAATGTACATAGCTCTTACCAAAACATCCCCCAATACTTAAGATCGGGATTCGACATGGGTATTCATAATCCACCATCTATTACTTTCACACCGCCTAATCACAACTCAGCCACATCACGTCCTGACATCGTACTAGCACATATAAACAAAGAACTTTCACTCAAACGATATACAGGACCATTCTCTCGTTCTAGATTAGAACACATCATAGGGCCATTCCGATCTTCGCCACTAGGAATCGTTTTAAAACCACACACCACCGACAATTTTAGAGTCGTCCAAGATTTCTCCTTCCCGCGCGATGATCCTTTATTTGCCTCCGTAAACACAGAAATTGATATGGACAATTTCAAATGCGATTGGGGTACTTTCGACGATATCAGAAAAATTGTAGTCAATGCCCCTGCCGGGACTGAAGCAGCAACTTTAGATGTCGACGCTGCGTATCGCCGATGTCCAATCACCCCATCACAACAACGAAATTTCATTATTCAATGGAACAACCTATTCTACATCGATCACGATGCCCCTTTCGGTGCTGCAAGCTCAGGAGGAGTATTTGGCAAAATGGCCGACACCATGACAGTAGTATCAACAGCAAAGAAATTTGAACCCGTTAAAAACTGGGTAGACGACTTCGTATTTTTCCGCTTCCCACTCGATTCATCGGCAGACACTCTCATTTTTCCATATTCATTACAAGATATATACGATCTAGCAAACCAATTAGGCTGGCCATGGAAAGAATCTAAAACAAGACCATTTGCTTCGAGTTTTAAATACTTGGGTTTTATTTGGGACATTCCATTGAAATCCGTCGAAATCCCACAAGACAAAAAGACACGTTATCTATTGAAGCTCGAACCCTGGCTTTTAGGGAAGAAGTTCACATTAAAAGACGCTGAATCATTACAAGGGACCCTCGTACACTGCTCGTTAGCACTCCCACAAGGTCGTTCACACTTACCAGCAATTTCACGATTTGCATCCTCTTTCGCCCATACACATTCTTCCTTCGCACGCAAAACACCTAATTCAAGTGTCTTATCCGACGTACAATGGTGGCAAGAGCAATTATCGCTCACATTTTGTGGTTCAACATTGGCTTCGCCTCCAACAGAATCTAAAATCGAGTTTTGGGTTGATGCATCCTCCTCCTGGGGCATCGGCGTTGTATTCAACGGAGAATGGGACTCCTGGAGATTGAAAGAAGGTTGGAATAAAAACGGCCGAATATTGGTTAGGCCGAATTTATCGCCATCGAAATTGGTTTACTACTCGCTATTTTTCGTGGCTTTTCCAACATACATTTCCTTATAAAGTCAGATAACCAAGGAGTCATCCATGCTATAGAAGGTGGAAAATCTCGAAGCCCAGAACAAAACACCGTCTTACAACGAATTACTTCACTCCTAAGCACTCATAACATTTGGATATCGTCGCTTTATGTTCCATCTTCCACAAACATCGCTGACAAGCCCTCTCGAGGTCTACATATACCTAATATACCCCGTAGTATTAACACTTTTGAACTACCCACAGCTCTGACACCCTTTTTATCTCTCGCAATTTTACCTTAATTTACAACGATTACTAATATTGTCTCTTCTCGTACCATTTTATTATGCGTTCTTTAACAACCTCATCTGCCAACGCTCAGTCTATCACAGTCCTTCCTAATTCTCTGCCTATCAGCGTTAATCCTTTTTATAATGCCTCGCCTACTCTTAACAGTAACCCATCCACGTCGTTGACCGCGGCACCAAGCTACACACAGCACCATCCCATTCTTTTCCAAACACCAACTCTCCCGCAAACTCATAATCAAATACATAACCATCATTTGTCCATCAAGACACAACAACACATCTACAGTGTCTTACAGAAAGGATGGGCCAATGTTACCATAAATCATTATTCCAGTACGATACAAGAATTTACACGTTTTTGCGACTCGGAAGACATTCCAAACCATCTACGATTACCTGCTGACGAGTTCGTCTTATGCGCTTTTGCAGCATCAAGCGCAGGTAGACATGCAGGAAATACTGCGAGAGGAAGGATTTCAGCCATCAAGGCATGGCACACCATTCACAATGTCGAATGGAAAGGCAGCGCACGCCTTCGTTACGTCCTAAACAGTGTTGACCGTCTCGCTCCAGCTAAGTCTACAAAACCACCTCGCATTCCTATCAATGCCGTCATGCTATCACACCTCATCAACGCGCTCAACTTATTAGACCCTTTAGACGCAGCATTTGCAGCTTGCGCAGTTACCGCTTTTTGGGGACAGTGTCGCTTAGGCGAGCTCCTACCTTCTCGTATCGCCGACTCATCCACCCTTGTACTACCTTCTCGTACCGACCTCAAGAGATCACCTCGTAACCCATCAGCCTATATGCTTCACCTGCCACACACGAAAACCCACCACCGAGGACAAGATGTGGTTATCGTCGAGCAACGAGACCCTATAAATCCCATATCGTTATTGAAGAACCATTTACACACAAGTCACACCCCACACACACTCCCCCTATTCGCCTACGCTACTCACGAAGGCCACCGTTCATTCACCAAAAAGATTTTCCTTCAACGTTGCAACCACATATGGCAATCCTTAGGATATCCGCACATGACTGGTCATTGCTTCCGCATTGGAGGTACTACAGAATTGCTCGTCGCAGGAACTCCCCCTGATGTAGTCAAAGCCATGGGTCGATGGTCCTCGGACTCATTCCACCGATACTGGAGAGCGCTTGACGATATAGTTCCTCAACACGTCCGCAATTTATCCACCAACCCACGAAAACGACAACATACTACTTAAACCGCCATTTGGGGGTTAGACGATGGTGTCACCGTCGTCTGGGCGATTTGGGGGTTAGCCGCCGGCACCCCATCGGTCCGAGCCCTAGAGCTTTTCGACGACCTTCTGCCCGTCAAAATCTCTTCACCCAACCTCACTACTGACAGGTATATTTACATATATATTCATCTCCTCTCGTAGCGCGAACAAGTGTTCGAGATGGCATCACATGACGCAAGTCGTGTGAACCTTCTCGAGAACAACAGCGCACGAGGGTATTTACTTTTCTCATCTTTTCTCTTTACAACTTCATACCCCGTCTCCAAAATTATTACTACCATACTTTCCTACTATCTCACACTCTTTCTTTTCCCACCCGCCCTCACCTGATACAGTAGAGTAGGATCGTTGGGGTTAGCCGCCGGCACCCCATCGGTCCTTCGCCCTAGAGCTTTTCGACGACCTTCTGCCCGTCAAAATCTCTTCACCCAACCTCACTACTGACAGGTATATTTACATATATATTCATCTCCTCTCGTAGCGCGAACAAGTGTTCGAGAAGAAATATAAAGAGAAAGGATCTAAATATAATTATCCATGTTGTAGGTTTACATAAAATGAAGAGAGAGGTTTTGAAGTTCTACGAGGTAAAAAAAGTCCAGGGGGAGAAGGGCTTATGTACATAAAGGTATAGGGAATTTGCGATATCAAGGAAGTAACTTGTGCTGAAAAAAATATTTAAAAAAATCATATCCGGTCATAAGGCTTGAAGTTGGGACTGTCCGAAATATATATCCATGAAAACAAATTGTCTGAGAAGGAAAGACAGAGAAACGACCGACCAGTGCACAACAGTAAGTGGCGTTTCAACACTCCTTAACTGCTACTGCTAAAACTCGATCTAGCACTATAATAAGTGCCCGAACACAATCGAATCTTCATCATCTTCCAACGTATACCTCTCATTCTCTTGCACCCTTTCCAACGATACAACAGCTGCACCATCGCTGTTGCTACCACTACCGCCATCACCCAATTCGCTGGACCGCATCCTCAATTTCTGATCTCCAGAAGGTACAATCGTAGTTGTCGAACTCGCGTTTGGGACTAAGGAAGTGAGGTCTATAACGCTCATATTGGTTTCGTTGTTGCTGCTGGTACTGCTGGTGCAGGTGATTCTCTCTCGCACTTTCAACTTCCTCCTAGAACCGGTACCTAAATCTTCGAAATCATATTTAAAATCATATCCACTGCGTGAATGACTTGCCTGCCAACTCCATATTTTCTTGGTGTTGGAGTGGAGGTAGCTGTGCGATCGGGTATGGATGTTAGGAAATCATCCTTATCTTTTCCTTAGTCACCGTCGCTTGTGTTTGGCCTGTGTTTATTTGACAGTTCAGAATCAGTACTAGATGGAGAAGTGGAGTCTTAGCAGAAGCAGAAGCGAAAGTAGAGGTGGAAATTTCTAAATTGGAGAGTATAGACGTAGACGGCTCGGTTTTGGTGTGGGGCCAATCGCGGGTTCCTTCCGCAGACCCACAGTAGCACTGACACACTTGGCTCGACCTTGACTACCGCCCGTCGACCATACAAAGACTGGTAAAGGTGCTACAAATGGCTTTTTTGGCGAACTCAGGGATTTGGGAAGAGCCAGCGACAAGAGATGCATCAATTGTCAAACCCGCCGAATCAGCTCTAACACCAGGACTAGCAGTTCCGGTGATCTCTTTTGGACGGGCACACTGGCAGGACGGTCAGGTAATGGGCATGAAGGAGGTGAGGTGTTAGGAGCTGGGTGGATTGATTTCTTTGATGAACGTTGAGGAGGAGTCTAGAAATGTATTAGTTTTGAATGGATATACAAGCGAACTTACTCGGACGGACCATATCACGTACTCTTCCCCGTCCAGACGAGACGGAAGCTTCACAGCTCGACTGTGTATACTCCATCCTTCCATCACATAAGGGGTCAAAAATCTACATAGAGAGCATTCACTGATATGCTCAAAGAAATGATCTCAATATCATCATCGTCTGTTCTGAAGAAAGAAGAACAAAGATGGATTTATTGGACCTCTTGAAGATGCAGATGAAAGTTGGCGATGGGCGTTCAGAGGAGGAGTATCAGCCGCGAGTCGTTGTTGAAGTCGTTCGTGTTGAGTGTTAAGCAGCAGAAAAGGTCTTATTCGTCGACAGCAAAAGACTCTGGTTCTTCATGAAGAAGCCGAAGAACTATTATGAGAGATTCTGGCAAGGAGACGGTTGGGATGGGGAGATACCGGCCTTCAATAGAATGTTGGCGGTCGTCGATGGTATTGGGGACTTCGACAATTTAGAGAAACACCGAGACAATATTGAGACAATATGGAATTGGACGACAAGTCATTTGTGGTATTGGATGTGATTTTCAATGTGATTTCGAAGATTTAGGTACCGGTTCTAAGAGGAGTTTAAGAGGGAGCCGGAGAGTGGGATGTTGTGTCGCTCGTCCGTACCAGAACCGACGCTAGAATCACTGCCAGACTCGAAATTGGAATATGTAGAAAAATACTTTGCCTCCGATGACTGCTTTATATAGTGTTTCAATCCCACCTGCGTCGATTCCATCTACGTCGCCACGGACATCCCCACCACCGCAGTATTAACACTCGGAATTCGACATCCTCAATTTCTTCAAAGCTAATCAATCTGTCCTATTAGCTTTCGCTTCAACTGGTAGTAGTGGTGCTAGGAGAGGAGGACCGATGCCTTTGGGGACTTCATCTGCCAGAGCTGTATCGATGGGGTAGAGGCCTGGTACTGAGTCAATTTCGGGTAAGGCCTTGTTATCCCCTTTTCGTTGTGATATTTTTATTCTTATACCATCTAGGTATCACGATAGATCTCAGAAAGAGAAACAACAACGCCAAAAGCCAGGGACACCGACATATATTATCTACGTTTACATACATTTTCCCTCTCCTCCTCGGCCTCCACCTCTTCTCAATGTCATACAGCCGTACCATCATGTAACAGGCGATCCTCCACCTCAGCCACCATCGCCTATTTTTTCTGAATCTTCGTCAGCATTGCCTACTCTGGCATTGGCTAATGCGTTTCCTTTACCCCATCTTTGCCCCATCTTCAGTTAGGATGGCGTTTCAACAGAAGTTGAGGGAGTTTGAACCAATATCAGCAATATAGACCTCCATCTACTACTTCTTCCATCATTTCGTTGGTCTCAAATGCTCGTTTGACAGCTACGATTGTACCTTCTGGAGATCAGACATTGAGGATGCGGTGTCCAGCGAATCGGGCGATGGCAGTAGTGGTAGCAACAGCGATGGTGTGGATGTTGTATCTGTGCAAGAGAATGAGAGGTATACCTTGGAAGACGATGGAGATTCGATGTATTCAGGCACTTATTATAGTGTTAGATCGAATTGTAGGAGTAACATTACTGGTTTGAGTGGGCCGTTGCCTTCAGCACGGCAGATCCAAGTTCTGTCAGATCAATTGTTGATCAGATATCTTACAATACTATTAGGGAGCTCACTTATCTGCATATATCCATCGTAACGCCAAGACTTTTATTTCAATGCTGATCCAGGGAGTCAGGGACATGCAGTTGTGGGTGGTTGGGGTCGTTCGTGTTCCTCCAAGCTTTCTCACTGAATTCCTAGAGCTCTGTAAATGACTCCTGTTGGTTTTGAGACATTTGGTAGAATGAAAGATGGCGGAGAACCTTGGACTTTTGGTTCGACGGGCAACCAAATGTCGGCACTTCTGCTGAGTTTGAAATACAACTGCCTTCGCAGAGATCCGGGGACTACTCAGAAGCCGGCTGAACCCGCACGAATCTTTCGATTTTGCGGGCCCAGGATGTAAAGACCGAGCTCTCAATACTGAGAACTCGGAAAAGGAGTGTTGGAACTCTCCTTGCTGTTTTGCACCGGTCGGTCGTTTCTGTGTCTCCCTCTCTCACAGATAAGTTGTTTCCTTGGATATATATTTCGGACAGCCCAGCTTTATGACCAATTTTTTACAATCTACTTCTCCGATTACCACGTATCGCAAATGTGCCTCAAGAGACGATCCTGGGTCTAACTTTGACTTTGGCTTGGGCTTTTCACCTGCAATAAGGCAGAGGCTACTTATGAGGGTGAACATGCTGTAACTTTAACTTCATTTGCTAAGCTGACATGCAGTTTTACGTGGGGTTCTGGAAGGAACATCCTCAGCCAATCGTTCTACGCCGGTGGGATGTCTGCCGATAACCAACAGGATTTCGACAGTCGCGCAGACAAATTATGGTCGATATACAACAAGGAGGCAGAAAGTTACGACAGAGCCCTCATGGAGACTTGGAGAGACGACATGGATAGCATCATCATCTTCGTGCGTATACATGCCACCAATCCAGACATCTTTTTAGAATTCATTTGCTCTACCAGGCTGGTCTCTTCTCTGCCGTTTTAACTGCCTTCCTTGTCGATGCATCCAAGAATCTCAAGCCAGATCCTACAGAGCAGACAAATGCATTGCTGAGCCAAACCGTGGTTCTCCTCGCCCAGATCTCACAACAACTCGGACCCAATGGCTCCCAGACTATCATATCACCACTCCAGCCACTGGAACCGTTTAAATTGAAGCCTTCCGACCTCCGGGTCAACATTTTTTGGTACATGAGTCTAGGTTTCAGCATCGCCGCTGCGAGTGGGGCGACCTTTGTACAGCAGTGGGTCCGCGATTACCTACAAGTTTTTCAAAGGCTCAGCGGTTCTTTGGAGCGCTCAAGAATGCGGCAATATCTATTCCATGGATTATCTAGCAATTACATGCCGCTAATGATCGAAGGCGTTCCTGCACTCATCCATATTTCCTACTTCCTCTTCTTTATCGGTCTCGCTGAAAGTCTGTTTGCCATCAACCACGCTGTCGCTATCACAACGACCATTATCATGGGTTACTGTGCTGTTGCCTATATCACTTATTCAGTTTTCCCTATACTCTATCCCCAAACTCCTTGCCATACCCCATTCTCTAACGTTTTCTGGAGAATGGGACAACTCATACGCCCTCGCAAGCACAGTGACAGAAATACAGAAGGCAAAATTGTCGCCGTTAGCTCTGACATGGCTAAGGGCCGTTTGCAACTTGCTATGGGTCACTCTAATGATCGCATAAAACGCGATACGGAGGCAATACGCTGGGTGCTCAGCAAAATCACGGAAGACAGTGAGTTCGAGGCATTCGCTGCTTCTATTGGAGGATCAGTGGTCACTCCATGGGGAAAGGTTATCTGGAAGAGTATCTTTGGAGAAAACCCTGGAGGCATGCCGTCGACACCTTATAACACCGCAATGGCTTCGAATAATGTGCAAACGCTCAAGACTCGTATCGAGAGTCTCCTATGTTCTGTTTTAACCTTCTCTGACCAGCAAGCCGGATTCACGCGTGCATGCATTTGCATCGATGCTGTGGCATCTCTCACTCTAGGCTTTAAAGCTGAATTGGAGCTTGGCATCGATTATGACATTATGAACTCTGTTCTTCGTTTTTTTGGTGATGAGAAAAAGAGACGGGATAAACGAGTATTGCAGGAGGCGGCGACTTCATTTGGTTCAGCCATGAACCCAGGTCAATTTTCAGGCAACCAAGTGATGGATACATCGCTCGAAATAAAATGGAAGTGTTTGAAGCTGATTGGGATGAGAAAAATCTTACAATCGGACCATTGCGCTTTTGTTCCGAGACACTCTGATAGGCCTTATCTGGTGGATGATGAATTGTTGAAGGCATGGAGAGCAGCTGGGCAACTTTATTCAGAGCTGCGCGATAAACCGAAGGAGCAGTTGACAGAAGATAGGCTGAAGGAATTGATTCCGCATTGGAGGGACCACATTGATGCAATGGAAGAGTCCCTGTCTGCCTTGGACCAGCGAGCGCCCTTCATCGACTCAGATATGATAAACCTTAATTCCTACCTTTGCCGATTGACAGCTGTTGATCATTTGGAAGGGATTTTCTACGAATGGCCATCAAGGATGAATCTACCAGCAATGTGCGAAGGAATAAATTGGGGGGCGACACCTCCTGACCGGGATCCTTTGAAGTGGTTCATACCACATTTAATACCACCCCGCCTGTTAATTTGTCACCTTCTCGTTTGTGCCGATCCCAGACGACGACCCAACTTTGATCGTTTGACGTCCCGAATCGACGTAGTAGGTCTGGATAGATTGCTGAACAATCCCGAGTTGCATCGGCTTTTTGACACTCAACTAGCAGACATGACAAGTGGCCTTGAACTACCATGCAAGGCAAGTAGACTTAAACCACCAGGTCCATATAAAAATCAAATCTGGCGGTTCCAAGACATAAGCGAGCATGGAGGAGTTGGATTCATGATCGAGATGTTCTTTGCAACCTTCAGGTCGCTTGGGGAGAAATCGATGACATGCCACTCAGAACAAATAATTATGGCTACGTTACGAGAAATCAGTGACAATGGAAAGTCTGCACATTTCAAGACTGCCAGTCGACGATTCTTGCGGTCGCTGCGGCAAGAAATAAACATGCTATGGAACTCAAACCAGGAGGAGACCAAGACCCCGCCGGAATATATCATATTGTTGCGGAAACTATTTGACGATAGTGACGGGCACCGTCCTAATGAAGAGAGAGAAAAGGAGGAAGAGGAAGAAAAAAGGGGGGAGAACGAGAATGAGTGAATAGGCGTAAGTGGATCTTCTCTATTACTATTTGTACTTGCTTTGTGGCTGCGTCTCTAACGCTGTTGCTCCCCTCTCCTACCTACTGACATCGATGTATTTCCCATCCTTTTATGTAACATTACGCCTGGTTTTGTCTTTCTTCTGCCGGTCGTCGGGGGGCGTGCATGTGGGTGTAGATGCAAGTGTAGTAGGTGCAAGTGCCATCGATCCAATAACCCACAATAAGATACCGTTCTTCTGTACATCTCATCATTGTCGTCCTCTATGAGTACTTCTCGTCTTCTTCTTTTCTTCCGAGGTGTCAATGAGGAAAGCTATCAAGACAGCCAAAAATAGACTGGCCTACTACAAGATCAATGAAGGGGTGACCGGCGTAGATGTCAGTCATATTTATTAATAAATATGTTGTAATAGCTCAAACGATTGATCAAAAATGGCCACTCAGTTCTTATGTTATATAAATGCCATTAATCCTTGTATATCGCCTCTCTCCCAAGCAATTATGAGCTGCTGATTTGTACTTCGCCCACCTCTTTTATCAATCTTTTATACTTCATCTACAAAACCCCATTATTTGTAGTTCGCCACCCCCCTGCTCATTTGTACTTATACCTCCTTTCCACGAACCAATCTACAAAACCTCGTGATTGTATTTTGACCCCTCCTTTCTACAAAAATATGTACCTTGTACATCACCTTCCTGTTCTACAAATGCATGCCATCCACTTATACTTTGCACACCCCGATATACAAAAGCTAAATAATTTATACTTTATACATCATTCTACAAATGTCATTGACTTATACTTCCCAATATACAAGAGATGGATAATTTATACATTGTTCTACAAATTTCATCAACTTATACTTCACACACCCCAATATACAAAGGATGGATAATTTATACATCATTCTACAAATGTCATTGACTTATACTTCACACACCCCGATATACAAAAGCTACATTGTTCTACAAACATAGTTAGTTCCAATGAAATCTACCATATATAGATTGGCCCTTCCAATGTAATACCATTATGCACTGTTGATTTATAAAATGTTATATCATTATATGTTGCCCTTTCTATCAATAAAACTTACTGTTTATATGTCATGCTTCTATTGTAATTTATAGATCGCTGTTGTGTTTATTGGTTCACCACCATTGATATATAAAATGTAATACCAATTCAGGCCTTTCCATCAATAAAACTATTTATACATCACACTTGCTTATTGATCAATAAAATAGATTGTCATTGCGTTACCATTGATTTATAAAATGTAGTAGTCTTCATTACACATTGCCCTTTTGGGCATTTCCGTCAATAAAACATTTATACATCAGTGCTTAGAATGTAATTTATAGATCACTGTTGTGTTTATTGCCATCAGGAAAAATGACTTCTGCCCTAGGCTGTCCTGAAATGTCCTGGGGTGCCCCAGGCAGCTCAGGGCGCTCAGGTCAAGAGGTTGCCCTGGGGTGCAAGTTACCTATGTATGAAAAGTCTTAGGCTGTCCTTAAAATAACTACCGTTCCGGACTTTACCGTTATATATTTACTTATCATAATGTAAAATATTTAGTTGGTACCACTCGGTAGTCCTTTTTACTAAAACCGGGATCCATCGGAACCCATTAAACAATCATAGTGTAGTGATGAGTCCTGTAGGGTCCTGTGGGGTCCTGTGGGGTCCTGTAGGATCTCGTCGTGTCCATTTTAAACTCACAATGTGTGAATAGGTTCCTGTGGAGTCCTGTTGGATCCTGTCGTATCTATTTCAAAACTCACAGTGGGTAAAAGAGTCCTGTGGAAATCACATAGGACCACGTAACTGGTAGACCTAATTTAGTGTAGTCCTCCGGGACCCTCAGGGAATCTTAAATACTTAAAACGATCTTTTAGAAATTGGCGGCGCAGGTCCTTTCATAAAACGTCAAAAGAGTTATTCCTCTCGACGATAATTATATTAAATTTGTATAAGTCCCAGGATTTTGTTAAGAGATGGTAGAAATTTTTTAAAGGAAAAAACCTTAAATACATTAGATGGGACTGGGTCGTGGTATACGAACTTTAGTACGAATAGACACTAGTACACTGGTTACCAGACACGCGGTAGGTTTTCTATATATTTGGTGGGTGTTAAAACAAAAGAATAAAGGATGAAGGGGTCATAATATGATCATATAAATACATAGTGATAAAATAATAATAAAATAATGATCATATATACTACAAATCTTATTAACTTATATTAAAATAATAATAATAATAATAAGACAACACACTCTGGTGAGTTTATAGACCAAATATATACAAAAGATCGTAGTCTAGGTTTCCCTGATTCCGACGGAGTCCTACGAGAGTCCAACGGAGTCCAACGAGAGTCCAACGGAGTCCTGTCGAGAGTCCAACGGAGTCCAACGGGGAAAAAAAAAAAAAAAAAAAAAAAAATGTACTTGCTTCCGTTAATCAATGTAGATCATGCTTCCTGGCAACTGATCAATAAAATGTAAATTATACATTGTCAATGTTTGTATTTGCCTCTCCGCAAGGTGCACATTATACATAAATTTAGGGCCTGTAGATTTCATCCAGGTAAGTATTGATATCACCAATGAAAGTCTTCAATGAAAGTCTATCATAATTGTTGCATCTAAGTCTCCCATGTCCAAAAGCTTCCCATGCAAACCAGACCACTCCTGTTCACAATGAAGACACATAACCTCTTGAACGCTATAAATCATTGTTTGTGTTGTTATAAAACACCAACCAGAGAGCAGTGGACCAAGAGACTCCCTGTTGTTCGTTTAGGGAAGGTATAACCTTGACTTATAACACACTTGAAAGGTGATTGAGGGTGTACTTTACACTCCCCCACATTGTCCAGTGGACTCTGGCCAGACTCCACTGGATTCCACCAGACTCTGCTAAGATGTCCACTGTTAGGGAACGTAAGGACCTGGGAACCAAGTTGAATTCTAAGGTGGTTATCTTCGATAACCACCTTACACCTATATACTACAAGCATGTGAGCCAATACGACTATATACGGCTAGGACATAATAGAAGGTAGGGTGCGTGTGATAAGTACGAGAATAGAAACTGACATCTCACAATGTCATCGGCGAAGTGTCAACTACTACAACAATAAGAGGGAGTCTGTAAAGGGTAGGACGGGGAATGTGGCGAGTGATACAATTGTAGAGTGAAAGTGAAAGTATGAGTAGCTAAGCATAACTAGGGGCGGACACAATGAGTGTCCCCTAACATCCACCGGACTTTCACCGGACTTTTAACAGATTTTATGTATATACAATTTGTTTATTATTTCTGCACCATCACCTCCATCACTATTAGTATATACAATTTACTTATTTTTATTTACTCAGTACCAAGTCAATTCATGCTAACTCATATTCAATCACTACTAATTCACTGAATTTTCATAATTTTTTTTAATAAGACTTAAGATTAAAATTAAAATCAATTAATTATCCCTTGTGAGGGGATAGGTCACTAATACATTGGAAATACAAAATTATAATTAATAAAAAATATATTAGGGGGAGGGGGTGTCAAAACGAAGTGGTAGGTGTGGAAACGGGTGCTAAACGGGTGCTAAATGTGGAAGGTGGCCAAAACAGGTGGGTAGGTCGTTGAAATGGTGTGTAGTGATGGGCAGGGGTTTGGGAAACCCCTGGGGTACAAGGGTAAGGGTAAGGAGGGTCAGGGTCAGGGTACAGATTTTTTGACCCTTGAAAAACCCTTACCCTTCTGGAGGGGTCAGGGGATTTTCAGAAAATTTGAGTTAAACTCAGATATCCACAATGATCTAACTGTTGTGTATCTATAAAAATGACTTTAAATCAGAGAAAAAGAAAATCCAAAGAGGCCTCACTGCTTTCACAACAATCAGTAGCCTAAAATACTAGCCAAACCCTCTCTATTTCATTTAAAATCTATTGCTAAACACCTTTAACACCCTGAACATGTTTTAAATAATAGCTACTTTGAAGGCTCCTTTGGATTACAAAGCTTGAGGAAGGATTTGGACCAAACCCTTGCACTAAACCCTGCTGGGGTTTCTTACCCTCCAACCCCTCAGAAACCCTTACCCTTACCCTCCAAAACCCTTACCCTCAGCCAAGGGTAAGGGTTTTTGGAGGGTAAGGGTAAGGGTCAGCCTAATCCCACCCTGGGGTTACCCTTGACCATCACTAATGGTGTGGGCAGTGGGTGTAGGTGGTTGACATGGGCAGGTGGTGATTGATATGGGTTGGTGGTGGTCCAAAAGGGGGGTGGTTGGAATGGGGCCAAAATGGGTGGGTGGGTGGTCGATACAGGCACTTGGGGGCTGAAACGGGTGTGGGGGTGAAACAATGGTGTTGGTGGGTGGTTGAAATGGGCAACGACAATGAGGCATCGTCATTGTCATCATAGCCTGTTGAAACAAAAAAAAAACCCCCGGTAAGGGGGGTTTGTCTCACTGTACTGTAAAATCAAACAAAAACACCCCCCCCCAGTGAGGGGGGGTTGCCATCATTGTCTGTTGTTGTTTGGTTGTTGGTTCGTCGAACATCATCATCATCATTCATTCATCATTTGTTGTTGTTTGGTTGTTTGTTTGTTGAATGTTGTCATCATCATTTGTTTGTTATTTGTTCATCATTTGGTCATTTGTTTGTCATTCAGTTGTTTGTGGTTTGAAATCTAAAAAAAAAACACTAAAAAAAACCCCCCCTGGTGAAACAGGGGGAGGGGGGGTGGTGATGGCAGTGTGTCAAGGCAGAGGTAATCTAGGGTAGTAATTAGTAAATTGAAATTAAAAATTAAAAAAACAAACCAAATACCCCCCCCCCAGTGAGGAGGGAGTATCATTGTTGTTGTTCATTGTCACCTGTTGTTGTCACCCATTGTTGTTGTTGTTGTTTGTCATTGTCATTGTTGTTTGTTGTTGTTGTTGTTGTCTGTCTTCGTCGTGGTGGTTGGTGGTTACGGGTTATTTGTTGTGGTTGTGTGCTTGTTATTGTGGGTCACATGTGGTCATGTGACCAACTTGTGGGCTGAACAAAACACAAGATTTGGATGGCAATATGACATTGCAACCATATATTAATGAATAATATTAATTCTACTATTAGTACATTTTTAAATATTACTAGTGGTTGAGTCTGGTGCTGTCCACTGACTGTCTGTTGGACTTCATTGGCCCAATTCCGGTGATTGTCCACTTGGAATGTCTGTTGGTACTGTCCAGTGGACTAATTATCCGACCAGACAAACAGTGGAATTGCCATTGGACAGTCTCCAGAAAAAAACACCTATTTTCACCAGTGAAAATTTGGTGTTTTCTGGAGATTTTCTGGTGACAGTCCACCCAAAGTCTGCCCAGAAAATGTGGGGGACTGTAAAGACCTCGTTGATTCTGATGCCTTGACTATATCATCGCGTAGTTTGCCTGTGCCATTGGTGGTGGCTCTCGTAACTCTCGCATTTGACCCTGTTGGTGGGGTGGGCATCTCTTTGGTATGTGTGTAGATATTGAATGGAATATTGCTTTATTGTATAGCTACTCTAGTTGCTGCTGTCCACGCAAACCTTGAGACTGTATTCCAGCTTTGCCAAGCATGGGAAATAGTGGTAAGGTGATGGTTACGGATCAACAAGCCCCCCTTCCATGATTTTTGCCTGCTGTAGACTTGTTGAATGTGGACCCAACTTGGCGGCGTCTCGTGCATGACAACGTCTGGACAAGTAAGAAATTACAAGCTAAGGAAATAAGTAGCAACCACTTACTGAAGATCCCTCCAGTTCAAGGCCCTGGTAAATTAGCATGCTAGACGAGATGTCACTGTGTAATGCAAGCTGAGTTCCAGACACAATCCTGTCAGTGTCCTCTTATGCCAGTTGAAGTCGGATGTCAGCCTCAGAAATCACTAAACGACAACATGGGCACATAAAGGACAGCAATGTAATTAGGAACAAACCTTTTTGTGAATCCAAGAAAGGATTGACCTGAGACCTATCTTGCTCCCACGTCCGACAGAGCTTGGTCCATGCTTCAGTAGATGACATAGGGAGAGCGGCATTGAATTCAATAAAAGCCTCAATGTGTTCTTGACGTTTGACAATGGCCTCCTCAGACTTTTGGATAAAGGTCTCAGCTAAGGAAAACAATGTCAAATTGCAATGATCCTGAGAAATTCTATCTTACCCATCTTTGTAATTTTATTCCAGTTGTAATCCCCAAAATGATCATCAAGAGCATCACAGTGAAAGGACTACTCAGGGATGATAGAGAAAATAGGACTTTTGGAGATATAAAATCTCTACTCAATCTTATACTCAATCAACTCTGTGTAAAAGATGAATTCGGGTTTCCTGGAAAGTTTAACTGTTCCAAAATTAAGAAATTCAATTCAATTGGTGCAACACAGAAAACCAATGATTTGGATCAATTTTAAAGTGTGATCAAACTTTTGAATAAGTTTTGCAACCAGGTTATGAGACCATTGGCAGGCTATGTCATAGGATACAATTGTCAGGGCAACTACGATGCTGACTTAGTCAAGCTAGCAGGGGATCCAAAGTTAATAATATTTCAGAAAAGATATCTACAAGTGACTTACCTAGCAGGGGATCCAAAGAGGAAAGGATGGGGATCCCTGCTAGGCTGGGGGTATTTAAGTACTAATATGGACATAATGGAGATATAAAATAAATAAAGGAATGATATGATAATAATTAATTAATTAAATAAGAAGTGGTGTGATGTGAAAAATAGAAATAAAAGATGGAGCGAACCAGAGGATTGGAGTCGGAACGGAATTACAGGGTTCCGGAGTAAACCGGTGACGGAAGTGGAGTTGGACAGAAGGTTGGAGGTCATCGGAAAGGCGGGATGTATGATTCTGAGGTTGAGGTTTGGGTTGAAATCAGGTGTCCCCTAACAACAATGAGATGACTGGGGATGTTTTTTAAGCTAGACAAGAAGAACTAATCCATGTTGACATATCTGGAATGAACATTAGTAAGAATGGCTATGCAATAAGTAGCGCCACGTACCGCTCTCCTTTCTGCAAGTCCCCAACAGCATTTGGTTGCTTCATGTCATGATGACTGCATTCAGTTGTTCCTAGTCCACTAGCAGCCGTTCCCTTGCTGCCGTGCATACTGGCTGATTTGATGGCGTCATGGTTGTTGCAAGTGCTCTTGTCATCAGGAACTTTGTTGTTGTACTCAAGGAGATATTCCTTGAACTTCTTTTCTTCAACAATGTAGGCATAGCCATGGTTCAGACCAGGATCCCGTCCATCACTAGAAACATTCATGTGTTTGAGCTGGAAGTTCATGTCAAGGCCAACAAATATGGAATATAGCCACCTTAAAATAAGTAAGGCAGCATACAGTTCAAGCATAGTAAACATACTGCTTTGGCTGATCCTTCTAATTGCTGGGTAAGTTCTTCCCTGGGATGGGACAGGCTGGGCAAAGCACTGCGCATTCACCTTCCTGGGTACCCTTAACTCCTGTTGGGTCATGTCCTTGACCAAACATTTTCAGGAGGCGGACATGTCGCCACTCTCGCATGATACAAAGGAATGCGAGGTAACAATCCTAGAGTTATTATTCAGCAAATTCCATAAAAAAAATTGGGTAATGTCATACTGGAGGGGGTGATGTTCCAGTGTTGTCCATTCTCCTTGCTAGTGATCAATAGAATTCAAATGCTGATATCTTTGAGGTAAATGACAGCAATTGAAAGGTCTCTAGAACATCAAACATAGCAGCAGTCTTAGGCTCGGTCACAGTTGCTGGGAAAAGTCAAAAGTGAAGAAGTTGGATGGTTTTTGGGAGGGATTGCTGACAGCCATAATAGCTTAGAGTGACTTGGTGAATTCCATTGGCGGCAACAATAGTAAAATCATCATTGAAGGTCCTTTCAGGCAATGGGTATATCTTGTCAGCGTGTCCTAACTGGATACAAACTCCTAAGTCCTTTAGAGGTACCCTGACAAAATGACTACCATTCCACTTCTATCTTTTTGTTAGATATAACCGTCCTCCAAAAATCAGAAGACCTACCTGGATCTGATGGAATGGGAGAGATAAATGAGCAGCCAAATAACAGTTGACACAGAACAGTTGTACATTGAGACAGTCCATGCAACAGAAGGTAGGGGCAGGTGAAGAACAATTGATCTCAGCGCAGGTAGTCTGAAGAGCAGCATCAGTGCGGCCTTCTAATCTTAATATCTCCTCAACATAATTGTCAATTTCTGGAACCCAGCATAGAAGAGGATGGTCCTGAGGTAAAAAATCAGGTAAGAAAGCTAAGAAGACGAAGCAAACTCACAGCTTGAGTCTGTCGCTTCTTGGTTTTCTGACCCCCCTCAAGGTCCTCATGGAATGTTCATTGTCATAATTGGCATTGGCATCCTGACTGTTGTCATTGTCTAGGATGCTATCTAGCTTTGGTGTTGTGGGAGAATTTACTGGGAGGGAAGGACAATCCAAGTAGGAACAGATAGTGCATGCGTTCCTTTTGTAATGTGTGTGTAACTCTTGACATGGACAGTTTGGTTGTGGAGTAGATTGGTTGTATTTGTCCATTTCAATCGGATGCCCACAGTGTTTGTTTGAGGCCATGTGAGGTTTCGGGATGTTGTTACGGATCTGAGACCTCCATTGATCATCATTTGATAATAATTTTTGCACAGATGTCTGCAAAATCATTAAGTCCTCTAGAAAGAGGTTGTCTTTACAAGAGACTACCTCACTGAATTTTCCTGTAAATAGGACTATTGAACTCTCAAAAATTCTAGCTTTGTATCAATATGTATATTTCATCCCATATATGACTCGGGAATAAAGGTCAGACAATGCACTTTAACCAGAACTGTAGGCGGTTGTTTATTACTTAGTCGACTACAATGGGTCCTGGTCAGCCTCACATTTACCACATATCTGAAGCAAAGGGCTGAAGCTAATTGAGCTAAAAGCAAAAGACATTATCAAACATGGGTTCAAACATTTATAATCTTGATCCTTTTTCAGAGAAATAACAAAGTTGTAGAAACAAGTCTTCAATCAATAGGCAGCGATGCAAAAAAATTTCAAAAAATGATCATAGTTAATTTTGTTGGCCAGTAATGTTGCATCGGCACCAATTCCACCAAAAGTTCAATTGGCAACCGAGAGTGGGATTGCTTCCTGGATGGAGTGCACAAACAGTGTGCGCAGACAATTGAATAAAATCACACAAAATGCTCCTGTTGTTTTTGCCGACCAGATCAGTGCCCAGTTCCTGGCCAACAACAATAAGGATCTAATTCATAACCATGTTATTAACCTCAGCAAACTTCAAAAGCTCATTTACAAATATCAGAATGAAATCTACACTTTGGGCGGTATATGTGAAGAGTACCATCAAGTGGACATAATTGTCAAGGATGTCTGCAAGGTTTTTGGCTGGATAGAGGAGTTGTTATGTTATGCAATGGTTGACAGTGACAAATTCAGGAGGTTTTACGAGATGCACAATTTCATGTATCAGACAGATGGTTGACAGAATTTGAACCAAATTTTATTGATGAATTGAAAATGATAACAACTAGTAATCATATTCCCTGTACACGCAGTCGTAGTGTCAGACCTCACCATCATCCATTCATACCAAACCTACCCTCACAGTTGCATTTGTCAAACTCAACACAATCCCTTCCATACAGATGGGCATTGCATTCAGCAAGAATTATTGCTCTGTATTGAAAGGCCTCACTCTCGGCAAAATCAACATCAACATCTTTGGCATTGAGAACCTGAGCACTACCAGAGTCTGTTGGTTAGGATTAAGAACATTATCAGTGATGGAATAACAAAGACATACCATCTACCCCATCTAGGGCCGGTTCAGTCAGATTAAGAGAACCATCCAAGTTCACCCCTGTTTGGCTAGGATCAAGACCTCCATCAGTGATGAAAAAACGAGTACATACCACCCATCTCCACTTGAGCCAAAGCAGTGACAATGATCTCAGTAACACACTCATCTAAACAAAAAAAATTGATCAGACGATGAAGACAAATTTTTAGTAAAAAAGGAACTCACTGTCCATAGGGGATAAACCTGGCTCAGGGTCCAAGTGGGCTCTCACACCAAGCTGGCGGAAGGCATGAACAATGTCCACAAACATCTGTGTGACTGTGTTGATGCAAGCTAAGGTATTGGTTTCACTCATGGGGTAATAATATCAGTGAATTTTTAAGGTAAACCATACTAGCTACTTATATGGAAAGTTTGGGGCTATATAGTTTATTGGAAACCTCCAGGAAACTGTTGTGAGGCTCCCTGAGGCTTGAACAAGCTTAAGCTCATCATCCACACATCAAACACATTATTTTAGATGCCAGCGCCATCCTGGGCAACACCCTTTCAGAAAGAATTCCTATTGGCTCGGCAGGTCAATTTCAGCCAAGCTCAAGCTGACAAAAAGCTCAGTACATTTTGGGCCGGACTCTACCATGATTTCTTTGTGAGAAGGCCTGACAAGGCATCTGAGTTAGTGGATGTCACTACTGGGGGTAAGCAGCCAGAAAAGAAGAAATGAAAGAAGAAGAATAAACAGTCCAATTTGCTGGTTGTTGAGCTTTCTCATGACAAATGGGTATCTACCTGGAAAAATGTGTTTATTTTGTTTCTATTGAGATTGAGGAATCTAATGGTTTAGCAGAATATCTATAATTGGTATAACAGCCACAGTCTCAATAAAGGATGGAGGTCAGGGAAAGTCGGCACGGTGAAAATCAGTATTGCTCCATCTGCTTCACAACTCCCCACCGAATTACATATGTACTCAAAGTGATATTATGAGACACAAGTTAAGGATGCAGTTGATGCCAAGATTGGTGATCAGAACATGGACTCCGAGAACAGGATTGCAATCATCAATAGATATCTAGCCAGAATCTACAGGAATGAGTCAGACAAGACCAAAGAAGAGATTTGTGGGGCACTGGAGGAGGAGAGGATCACAAAGGAGGTGGCAAAGGAAGCCAATTGAGCAATTGTCAATGTTAATGGAGAATTGAACACATCTGAGATCATCTTGTAAGATTTTGTCCTGATTATACATTGTTATGTAGAGCCCAAGTGGCTGTGCATGAAATGATACAAGACTTCCTGGAGGCTATGGAAAAGCGTACAACATGTTTTACAGTCCTAGGGGGAGGGTGTGATCCCACCAAAGAGGGAGAAATTTGAACAATTGGTATACATGTCAAAAAGAACACCTATGGCCAGACCTTCGCCAAGGCAAACCCTAGTTATCAAGATTATGTTTTAGCCCCATTCTCCACTTTCTTGCATTCAGTTTTCCATAAGTGATGTAATTATGGATAACTCAAGGTCACTAATCTTTTATCTTCAGCAGAATCTGAATGCCATAAATTTAGCAATAATAAAGCTGATGACTCATGTGGTTCCTCACCCTCCGATGATGACTCGAGCAATTCTATTCCTAATGCTGACCCACCATCTTTTGTTCTCCCAATCTCACCAGGCAACCCCCTTATTTTGGCATCAGGTCCTAATTCTGGCATTATTCATAATGCCAATCCAGTCATTCTCCCCTCGACAATGTTCGTCTCTGACCCACCCTCTGTTGTTCTCCCAAGTTCAGGTCCAGTCATTCTCCCCTCGACAATGTCCGTCTCTGACCCACCCTCTGTTGTTCTCCCAATTTCACCAGTGATATGATTTAAATCTGCATAAGCATGGTTTTCACAATTTTATCTATCATTTCAGCATAAATATTAATTAATGCACCAATAACTGGCTAATACAACTGATAATAAACAAGGGAATCAGAGTTGTCTACCCTACAACTGCTGATTAGACCTATTACTGTGCGACTTAAATGCATATAGTTAATAAGTGTGGTCAATAGACTATCATTTGTTACACTACAAATTGCATGTCTGGATTAAAACCAATAAATCCATGAATATCCTTATAGACTTGGCACAGGAAAAGTTAAATAAACAATATTGGGTTAGCAAATGTCATGGGGTGTGATTGTGGAGCAACAGAATATTATTAATAAATATTCAGGGGAAGGTTGGTGCCCTAGCAACAGTGGAAGCAGAATAACCAAGATAGTGGAACCATGTGATTGTGTGGGAATCATGATGATGAAGGATAGGGGGAGTGCTGAGCAATCATAAAGATTGTTTCCAGGCACAATAGGCACAGTTACCATCAAGAGGGGTGGAAACTACCTAAAATTAGCAACATGGGGCTAAAAATAGACAACCCCTATATTTTCAGGAACAATGTGTGCACATGGTGCCAGAACCAAAGCAAGGGTACCAGGAACCAGTATATCTATTTTTGGACATTATCTATTTTTAAATATCTCAAATGTATAAAATACCTCCCAGGCTTTGTAAATAGTCTTTTCTTAATCCCAAGTTCGCGAACCGTTAGCTGGTAAGACATAAGAAAGCTGTTAGCCCACTACTCGTATGGTAGCAGCGACAACGTTGCCTACTATACCGTCAGTGTAGATTTTCTTTTCGTCTACGACTCGCTAAATTTAGGTTCTAATTTTGAATGACCCTCTATTGACTATTGCCTGGGTAATTTACCAAGGATCCAAAGCTTTAGTCTGCGTTAGCGCTCCGATCTTGCTATAGGTAGTTAGTTGTACGGATATAACTTCGGTACCAGCTTTTTAAATCTGAATGATTACGCTCTGCGCAAAGCTGAGGTTACCTTGTTTTGCGGGTCAAAAGTTGACTAGTCCCTGGTAGATGGGGTTTAGTCGAACGTTTTTACTGTCCTCAGGGAATGCGACTTCGATATCCGTCGCAAAATACCGGACGTCAACAAAGCTCTGGGCTATAGCGAATACGTTATCCACATAACAGCGTCAAATAGGTTTTAGGCCCGGTTCGTGTGACCCTTCCTGAGTTTGCTCAGTAGCATATAGAGCCTAGATGTTTTTTGGACACCGAGTGGAAACCACCTTTCTGTTTATGGGAGCAGCTTCCGAAAACACTACGTCTGACCCGGTCAGTTTCGGTAGCGGTGAGCTATAGCCCTATGAGTAAGGTAAAGCCACAACCTCGCTAGAGAACCTCAAGTTTTTTCGTTGTACACCACCGCAACAGCTCATGCCTTCGTCTTATATAACGTGTTTGTGTACGACGTTTTCTTCGTGACACCGACGCGTCAAAGCAGTTGCTTTAGTCTCCTTATGTTCTTTCTGGATACCACTACTTGACACTATTAGTCCCTCGGTAACGTGAGCGCTTCCTATTGTTTAAAGTGAGTGCTTGCTTTGTATAACTGGAGTCCATGGTGAAATAGGCCCTTCGACACCTTCTATTCTTCTATAGCTAGTTGATGTATGGTTGGCTACTCTTACATAGCCTATAGAAGTGCTTCCGTGATCGCTCCGGGTTCAAGCACCCAAAACAACTTTTCGACCCCGACCCCCTTAACCTCTTCCTAGCACAAATTTGAGTCAACATTGTTGTTGTTCTTCAGAATAACAACTAGCTATTGCGCTAGTCGTGCAAGCAGTAGTGTACTACTAGCGCGTGTGCTATGTCTATAGTTACCTCAGATTGAGCTCCCCCTCACAACTCCATATGTTCAAAACTGAGCAACTAAAGTAAGGAATTAGAAAATAATAGAATGTAGAATATAGAATAGCAAAGAAAATAGAACACAGTGTAAATGCCAGTGTAAGTAATGAGTGCTTAAAATGACATCGTTCAGAGTTGAAAATGGTTTTCAACTCTGCACTCAAGTAAGTAAATGATAAAATTAATGAAGCAGATTGTATATGGATCAGTAATAAAGTAACGAGATCCATATTATTAATTATATTTTGAAAATGGTTTTCAACTCTGAGTAATAAAGTAACGAGATCGACGCTTTATAACGTTGTAAATTGTGTTGTGTTGAAAATATTGTTAAGTTGTTAACAATGTTGTTCAAGTTGTGAGACTCTTTGACTAAATACAAGTTATGGGACTAGAGTTTCTGTTCACAAGAACGAGTTACAGATTCTGTCACTCGACATGATCCAACGTTTACTCCCCCCTTTCTTTCTTAGGTTAAAAGAAAAAAAAAAAAAAACTTTGTTTCGAGATGAAGGTTCTCTTCTTCTCACTCTGTAAGTTTAACATGTTTGCTCTGCTTCGAGAATAACTTTGTGTTTGACCTTTAGCATATTTCTAACACGCAAGCCTAGCACCCCCTCTCAAGGATAGTGCTGTTTACTAACTAGTAGTTCTACTATTTCCTTGATTTGCTCTTGAATGACAGGTACTAAGAGGTGGGGTTTTACCATGTCGGCTTGCACCGTACGCGTGAGCTCGACTTGCGCGTGCTCGAGAGGAAAACAGTAGGCCAAATGGAGCAAAGGATACCCTTCTTCGGTACTTTGTGTGTTGCACCGACGTTTTGTCTTGAGGACGTGCACGCAATCTACCATTTTGGGGTATGCTTTACTACGTATTCGCTTTTGGTATGGAACCTCCATAAGTCCTTAAACCACGTCGGCGGATGCATTTCCTAAACAGCCGACCCTTTAATCTGCGAGCTCGAGTCGAACCTGTAAAACAGCCAATACTGAGGCTTAGGTTTCCTATATCCTAAATGACCGGACCTTTTACAAGTCATTGACAACTCTCTTTGCACCAAAAGTTGGTTTTATTGTATGCTTGGTTGCTTTCACAATTGTAAGGACTTCTAAGTGACCGACTCCCCCTCTTCCTATTCCAGTAGGTCGTTAGAAGGTTGTGACGGCTTTAGTGCTTACTTTTGTGACTTCTAAGTTTACAAGTTGGATAGTCACTTTGAGTTAGGTTTGAGCTTGGTCTGTTTTGAATGGTCCTCAGATATTAGCTGGGGTAAAGGCTTGGATAAGGCCTGAGGTATCTGCTACTGGTTTGAGGAGTTATGCCTACGCCAGTAGCTCGAGCGTTTGGTTTTCCTCGTATATTTCATTAGGTACTTCCAGAATGTCGTTTAAATGAGGTAACACTCTTGGATCTTCTACTGCTTTTAGTCAATGAGTAGGAACTGCTCCTACTGTTATTGGAAAAGCTACTGAATGGTGGACTAAAGCGAGAGCATCCACCACAATAAGGGCTTGGTGGTAGCGAACTACTTCGGGATGCTCCGGGTTTGCGCTTTGTAACCGTTCGCCGTGACCTTATGCTTTAATCAGTTGAGCTTTTCTACCCTTGAACCTAGTAGCTTCTGAATGGTGGTGTTGTGTTCCGTTATGGAACGTTGCTCCAAGATTCTTGGTTTTCTCCCGGACTACCACTTCAAGTTTCAATGGCACAAGCGTAGCAGCGTCCACCTGTATCTGTTCAACTTCCACAATTAATGTGGCTTTGAAAAAGTCGACGACGCTTTTACGGACGGCATGCTCAGCAGGATCGATTACGTCGACTCGTTCTGACCCTTTAGCTTGTACATCTGCATTTTTCGCGAATGGAGTTGTGCGGTGAATTGCTTTGTTAAATGTACTCTGGTGGAGCACCACACAACTTTGGCCCGGTTCTTCCCTTCCAGACGTCCAACAACTTTCCGAACATACCCAATTTCGTTCGGCCATCTCCCACCATAGAGCTCTACCGAGTTGCATCATCTATACGAGCTGCCACGTAGTAATGGCCATTTAGACTCTTTACTGACGCTGGTCCCCATAGATCCCAATGGACACGATCACCATATTTCGCGGCCCTAGTTTCTGATTCCTTCGGAAAAGGAAGTCTATTGGACTTGGCCTTCGCACATGCTTCACAAAATTCAATTTTCAAATTGATATCAAGGTCGATACCAGTAATGAGTCCCTTCAAGATCGCGTGCTTGATAGCGTGTACTGATATGTGTCCGAGTTTTTGATGGGCTTCATTAATGCTCATTTTTTGAGAAGCTATGTTTGCGTGGTGCGTGTTTTTGGATGGGTCCGGAGCAGGGATAGGATATAAATTGTTCACCCTAGGTATAGTTGCGATAGTACGTCCGTCTCGCTGTTTGATCGTGCACATACCCTTATTGAATGTCACTAGACATCCAGCCCTTTCCAGCCTACTGATAGATATAAGGGTAAAGGCTAGATCTGGTGCATGAATTGCGTCCTTAAAGGTTGTTTTGGTCCATGTTGACCCATTTGGGAGTTCTAGGAGCATGTCTCCCATTCCAATAGCTTTAACCCTTCGTCCTTCCGCTGTAGTAATTTCACGATCGATAGGACGATAATTGGTAAACTTGGAGCGATCCGGAGAGTAATCACTACTGGCTCCACTGTCAATGCATCCACCCAATTTGGATTTCGGGACTGGCAACGCATTCGCAACATCGACATAGTCTGATGTACAGGTAAAGGCGAATAATTTATTGTCTTCCTCATCGACTGCGATCGTTGCTGATTTGACCTTTTTAGACTTCTTTTGTCTTGGCCCTTGACCCTCTTTACCACCTCCTTTGGACCAACAATCCGGTTCCTTGTGCCCTTTCTTTCTGCAGTTTCCACACGCATCATCAGATTTGGTTTTACTTTGCTTTTCGAACCTTTTCTTGTTGGCGTGTCTAGGTTTTCCACCCCTTTTTCCATGGGCAGCAAGCGCGGACTCGGCGTTTTTGCCACGTTCATCGTTGATCGAACGATGCTGAGCCTCCTCGATGATGAAGGCAATTAGGTCATCCGTTTTCATATGTTGTGACTGGCCTCCTGAGAGACTGCTGGCTCGTTCGGCTGCCGTAATGGTTTGGAGAGTAGGTCAGTAAGTTTCAGGTAATGATGACATGACGATGATATTAAATCGTGTGTCAGATAATGTCGATCCCATTTTCAGAAGATTGTCGCGTCGTTGCGTCATTAGCTGAAAATGTTGCTTGAGTTCTGCAAGATGAATCTTTGGGTCTTCATTCTCTACCAGTCTCATACTCGAGAGCTGGTCTTCTGCGTCGAGGAGGTACAGTGTACTTTTCGTCGTCGCGTCGGCTTTTACAACCTTCCACATGTCTTCAGCTGATGTTAAATTCTTTATTTTAGATCCGAGACGTGTTGAGGTTGTTGAGAGAATGATGTGTTGAGCTAAGTATTCGCATTTCTCGAATTCGACCATTCTAATTTCTTTGGTTTCTATTTGCTCTTCCGTAGCTGGTGTCTTCCTATCCGATAGGACTAGGATTTCATCAACGACAGCGTACGGTTTAGGCGCGGTTGCAGTGCCTTCTACGTGTCTCCAAAGACCCTTCGAACCCATAGCCTTCTGTATTCTAGGCTCGTAATCAGCCCAATTACTTCCGTCGTCACAGAGCTTGGGAATAGCAAGGGTTGTGGTGTCTGTAGTGGAGTTCATCGATAGGTTAGAGATTTTGTCTTCGGGGCCCATAACCTGTTGCAATATTTTGCAGCTAGAGCAATGAAATAATGAGTCTCAACTTTTGGTAAAAGTTCTATATTAATTATTATACCTAGAGCAATGAAATAATGACTAGGTATATGTTAGACGAAGTAATTAAAATAGTAAACGAATGAACTCACGTCTCAACTTTTGGTAAAAGTTGAGACTTGCTACACTAAAATTCGTGAGTAATAAATGTGACCGTAATGTGACACAAGATAAAAGAAACGATAAGATATAAGATGTAAGATAATAAAAGATTAAGGAATGAAATCAACGAGTCAAAACTCATATACCTCAACATTAAAGTCATAGCAGAAGTTTGAGTCTTCTTGTGTATGCAATTGTGTTGAAGTCATAACAGAAGCAAGGGGTCTTCTTGTGTATGCAATTCTGTTGAAGCTGTAACAAAGTCTTGGACTTTTGTGTACACAAGTTTAAATCAAGCAGTAAAGTCTTAGGAATTCTTTGACTGATTGTTGGTGCAAGCTATAAATTGCAAAGCTACTTAAAAGTTTGATCATCCTTGAATTGATCCAAATTATTGTTGTTATTGTGTGTACTAGTTGAAGTGAAATTCAAAGTCTTGGAAAGGTTATACTTTCTAGAAAACCCCACTTGCATTATAAGATTGTATAAAGTATTGATTGAGTTATTGTTTTGAGTAGAGATTTTATAATCTTGAAAATACACTTTTTCTCAACAACCTCTGTGCAGTTACATCACCGGATAGTGCCATTATTTTGACATTGAGTCCTGTTTTGGTTGCTGAGGCTCCTTTGACACTCATCGTGAACGAGGCTCAGGTTGACAATGAACAAATCAGGATGATTATTGATATTGAAGTCCCTTGCAAGCAGGTTGAGAAGCAGCCCTACAGCGGGTCCACATTTTCAGGATGTGTTGACTTCTACGGTGATGCGACTATATCAGATATCAGGTCAATCGGTGTTGCATTGTCTGGATGGCACATTGAAAATAGAACAATGGGAATGAACATGGGCAATGGAATGGACTCATCTATGATAGGAGTGAGCTGTGTTGAGAATGGAACAACAGGGTTGGACTTGGGTAATGGAATAGACTGGAGCTTTTTTCAGGGAAGCTCATCTATGATGCAAGGTGATAGGTCGGACTGGAGCTTTTTGGGTGGATTTGACATGTTGTTGTTTGGAACAGGCAATCAGGCTTTTTTTGATGCAAGTTCTATACCTGTTTGTAACTCACCTTTTAAAACATGTTCTGTGTTTGTCAAGAACCTAGCTCAGGCACATGACCTTCATGTCTCATTGCTAGGTACTACAAGCACTTTTTCAACCACCAACGACAAGGAGGTCATGGTCCTGAACAACCTGATTGTCAACAACTCACCAATTACAACTTCCATCATTGCTTCCACTATTGAATCTACCAATATATCTACCACGGAGGTGATGGTCCTTGGACCCCAAGACTTGAACACAAATGCTTCTGGATTGTCTTCCACCCCAGACCTCAATGGTTCCCTGCTTGAGAAAGAGAATGTCTCGGTCAGTGGACCTCGTCAACAAAAGCCGGCTCCTTCAAAGGAGGTTGTACCCCTAACCACAAAGGATGTCCCAGTGGTCTTACCAGATTGGTTGGAGTCAGCTTGTAAATATTTAGAAGACAATATGGATATGATGGCTTGGACAGAATGTCTTGTGATGTGGGTGAAGTTTGAAAAATAAGTTGGTTTATCTGAAACGTCCTCAGTGAGCTTAAAACCTCACATTTCATATATGTTGTTGACTTTCTTACTTACAGCATTGTTTGGTGGCCAAACTATGACCCACAGTTCTTTCCAAATGGCTTCAAGGACACAAATATCATTCCTTGCCAGTTATTGAGAACAAGAAAAAGTTTGTGATTGAATGGTTGAACTGGTGGAATAACCTTCAGCCAGCATGGCAACGTGGTTCTGAGATGGGGACAGGAGGTCTTGGCTTCCCTTATCATTTTCTGTCATGGACGAGAAAGATGACATAAGCAGCCTGAGGAAAGGAGGTCTGTTGGGACTGGTTACTGTGCTCCTGGGCCTGAAATGGTAGGCAGAGCTACAGGATACAGATATGCAATGGGGGGAGGTGGTACTTGATGTGAAGAGATGTTTTGAAAGCCTTGTGTCACAAGGTAACAAATGCAAAGCCATGAAGGATGGGGATTGTGGGACCAAAAAGAGAAAGGTTGTTGGCTGATTGTTCTTGCACGCTCATCCTGTCCCATATTTTTTTATCCATTGTTTATGTTGAAAATGAAAATCATATGTTTTGGCACTGTGACATCAGAGGTGATGTACAAATAGATAGAATTTGTAGACTGTGAAGGTGGAGTACAAATAGTCAAAGTACAAATGGGCAAAGTACAAATGGGTGAAGTATAAATAGATAAGGTTTATAGAATGCAAGGGTGAAGTACAAATAAATAGAATTTGTAGAAAATGGGGGTGAAGTACAATTGCCAAAGTACAAATGTGTTAGGGCAACTGCAATGCCGACTTAGTCAAGCTAGCAGGGGATCCTAAATTAATATATTATAAATGTGACTATAACTAACTCACCTAGCAGGGGATCCTAAAAGGAAAAGATAGGGATCCCTGCTAAGGTGAGGAGCTATTTAAGTACAGATATGGACATAATGGACATATGAAAATAAATAAATAAATGATACGAGAATAAAATAATAAAAGTGGTGTCATGTAAAATAATGAAATAATAATTACAAAGTCGTAAGTTTGGTTTGGGTTGGGCCCGATCAGGAGTTATGGTAGCATCGGGCCTGATCGGTCAGACAAGCAATCAAGTTTGCTGATGAGGTGGAATGTAGATGTTCAGGAGTGAGAGCAGGTTCAGGACTGATCAGGAGTCGGGAGTTGGGCTTGAAATTGGGTGTCCCCTAACAAAATGGGCAGTAGGAGGACAAATTATAAAGGGATAAAATTTGTAGAATGTGAGGGCAATGTATAAATGGTGTTATTTGTAGAATGGGACTCAGGAAGGAGGCCAATGTACAAATTTTGCAGCATTTGTATATTGGGGTGTGGGAATGGCATTTATAGAATGGGAGAACAATATATAATCCATATAGACAATAATTTTTATCCATCAAAATGCCAATGTATAATGGTATAACATTTCATAAAGTGGCAAGGAATAAACCAATGGTGATTTATAAAGTACATTTTATTAACAAGCACAATGTATAAAAATTTTGTAGAACAATGTATAAATTATCCAGCTTTTGTATATCGGGGTGTGTGAAGTATAAGTGGATGTCATTTATAGAACGATGTATAAAGTATAAATTATTGTGAACATGTAGAACAACTCGGATGTATAAATTATCCAGCTTTTGTATATTGGGGTGTGTGAAGTATAAGTCAATGACATTTTTAGAGCAATGTATAAATTATCCATCTTTTGTATATTGGGGTGTGTGAAGTATAAGTCTGACATTTGTAGAATGATGTATAAATTATCCAGCTTTTGTATATATATGAGCTGTGCAAAGTATAAGTCGATGACATTTGTAGAACAATGTATACATTATCCAGCTTTTGTATATCAGGGTGTGTGAAGTATAAGTGGATAGCACTTGTAGAACAGGAAGGTGATGTACAAATTACTTATTTTTGTAGAACAATGTATAATTTTTTATTGATGGAAAGGACTAACTATTCTTGTCAAATGATGTACAAATTCTGCAGCTTTGTACTATATCAGGGTGTGCAGAGTACAAGTGGATGGCATTTGTAGAACAAGAGGATGATGTACAAATCATGAGGCTTTGTAGATGAAGTATAAAAGGAGCAGGTGAAGTACAAATCAGCAGCTCTTATAATTGCTTGGGGGAGAGACAATGTATAAGAATTAATGGCATTGATATAACATAAGAAATTAGTGGCCATTTTTGATCAATTATTTAAGGCTATTACAATGTATTTATGTATCACCATGCCAAACTGTGGTGGGGGTGATCACTGCCAGAGTCAAAATTGGAAGATGTAGAAAATGGAAATGTTGAAGATGGGGGGAACAGTTGAAGGAACCCTCTATTCCCATTGAACTTGATGGTGATATTCTGTTGAATTTAAATCTGGAGTGTAAGCAGGATCCTACCAGTCCAACTCTTAAGTCATGATCCAGTAAGGCACATCAAAAGCAATGACACAAATCCTAGCATTGATCTGAACACCAACACCAGTGTTAATCTATCTAATCTGACATGTTCAATGCTTTGTTGTGTAGTACAGAAGCTGGCTATAAGTCCACTCCAAGGCATTGTGCAAGAAAGCAAAGAAACAGGTTAATTTATGGTTTTCATAATCAGTTGAAGCTGCAGAATTCTTGCCTAGAGATGTGATAATAGCTGTGGTGCAAGTACCAATGGAGGAGCCAGCAGTCTTCTGAGGTCTATTATGGGCTGGAGTGTCTGGGTTTTGTTCATTTGGGCATTCTTGGTCTGTTTTTTTGGTGGGGGTGTTGCATTTGTACTGGAAGATTGCTGGGGTCAATGAAGAGGTTGGATGGGGCATGAGCAGCTGCTGTGCCATAGGTGTTGGGGTATATGTTTGTTGCCAGGTACTAGAGAATGTGGATTCTGTGCTTTGAAGAGGTGTTTTTAGCAATAAAGGTGTTTTAGATACACATTGGGGTGTTTCATTGTGGGACTGGCAAGTTGAAGATGAATTAAATGATGCCTTGTTTAGCAAAGTCACATGATATTTCTGTGGGAATAAATGCACATGTGAAGGAGATCGACTCATTATCAACTGATTACCAACTAGGAGTCGACTTCATCAACTGACACCTTGCTGAATTACTAAGCACACTTTGTATTGATACATTCATTTTTATACATTAAGGAGAAAAGGACATGAAAGAGTAAGAAATGAGTACTCAGTACTCAGTGCTTATCTGTTCTGTTTTTTTTTTGGCGATGGATATTCAGTGATGGAGGCCTCACTATCAGTTGTGGTAGCCTCTTCATCTTCTTCTATTGCTCTTTTTTTCCCATCGGCCTTTGAAAGTGCATGTTCTTTTTGAGGTAAGCTTGGCTTGTTTATTTTGGTAGTCGACTGGTTGACAATGCCTATATTTGAATTGGATGTGCCAGCTTTTAAGTTTAACATTAGAATGGAATTAAAAATAATGGGCTAGGATGCATTACCAGGGTGGAAAGCATTGACAGCATCTTTTGCTCTTTTTTTTTTTTGATGGGTGATTGCGGAAGGGATGACAGTCCTTTTAGCATTCAGCTTTTGTAAGGGGTTGGACTATGTTCAGCTCCATTAGTGATGGGCATGGGTAACCCTAGGGTCACCTTCAGTCTACCCTTACCCTTACCCTAACATTACCCATACCCTTCTTCAGGGTACAGGTTATGCTGGGGTAAGGGTAAGGATAAGAGATGGGTACCGAGGGTTAGAAACCCATTGCAGGTAACATGAAGGGTTAGAACCCATTGTGGGTAATGCAAAAGGTTAGAAACCCATTGCGGGTAGCACAAAGGGTTCAGGAGTAAAACTTGTATTAGAAACTAATTAAAGCTCTAATTAATTACAAACATCATAAACATCATCCCATCCATCAATGAGCTCTTTCTCCTCCAAGATATCTGGAAGCTTTGTGACAGCCTTGATATCGGCATCTTGGACCAGGTCTAGCTTGCTCTAAGGCTCCAAGACACATCAATGCACGTGTAGATGCAACAGTAAGTCAGTTGCAGATGTGGGAAAGAATGAGACGGCCTTTGCTAAAGACTCGCTCTACATCTGTAGAAGTAGCTGAAAGCAGAGTCAGATTTAGAGTAATAATGATGAGACTACTAATTGCTACAAACCTGGGATACACAAATAGTTAGGTGTCATGTGCGATAAGCAAGGATAGACAGCCTGCATTTCAACCCACCACAAAAGGGCATCTTTGACATCTTTGGGTCCAGTACTGAGGTATTGCGCAAGTTCAGACTGAAGCTCCTCGTTGACAGGGGCAGAACTTGAACATGCGAGCAGATTATCAAATATATTTTCTGAAGCCAAGGATTGATTGGTGCTTCTCTGAATGGTCATTCATAATCTGAGTCAGCTGCCATCAATCTGGAGAGAGAATGTAAACTTACCATATCCTTATCCTTATCCAAGTCCCTATCATATTCGATGAACATATGAGAATAGCTCCTATCAAATTCAGCCTCAACAATCTCATGGGCGGTCTCAATCCATTCCTCCTCCCATCCAGCAGATTGAAAGTACTCAAGCTTGCGCTTCGGATCAAGAACTATCAAAATATAAGTGACAATTAACACGAGGAAGAAAGAGCATACCCATCGTGATCCAATATACTTTGGAATGGTCAGTTATATTGTAATATTTGTTTAACAACTTCTTTCTGATAAGCATCGAGGCCTTAATTGAAGGCAAATAGGCTGTGCTGATGGAACCTGAGGCAAGGTGTTTGTAAATATAGTCCATTGCAGGTATTACCTTTGAAAGGTTTGGTATTTTTCCCCAAAAGAAAAGAGTTGCTTGTTTGAAAATCTGCCCATTCTTTTAGCGAACATTGCAAATCAGAGGCTGAAATAAATTGAAACATACTTTCAAAATGCCAGACAACTGTTCCACAATTTTCAGAAAGCTCATATGACCTCAGCTGCATCTCACATTTATTACAAGTTCCATTTATGGAAGTTGTTCTTTTACCAAACAGTGTTTTTTTGGGGGCCATCACAGCAAATATTGGTGAGTCCTTCATCGTCATTGTCCCCATCATCATCATTAGTAAAATCTCCTCCAATCAGCCTTTCTTCCATCTCGATATCACCAGCCATATTTGCCAGAGCTTCAGCAGCTGCGTCAAGTGCTTCACCTGCTTTTGCCTTTGGGAGATCAAATTGCTTCATTATACTCTTCACAACAAGGTTTAAAATGTGGAACCAGGAAATTCTTCCAGGAGAACTGAGAGCTGGTCAGTCATTGAGTCATTGGAAGATGCATTGTCACATGTAACACTGAGTACTTGGCATCAAATGATTGTGAATAAAAAATATCTGAATTATTTGTTATGATGATAGTACTTTCACTGCAATTCCAAAGTCGTTCAGTATTTTTGCAAATGCTGCTGCAAGATTTATTCCTGAATGTGATTCAGCAACCTCAATGATATCAAGAAGCATACAAAGTGGAACTCCATTCTGCTCAAGATGGACAGTCACCGCAATATAAGCTTTGGAATTGGGAGAAGTCCAAGCATCATCAGTCCCAAAGCTCAAGGTACCATCATACTCCTAATTAAAATGAAAAATTAAAGGTGTGTATCAATGTAGATTGAAACATTAATTTACCTGAAGCATTTTTGCAATGTGTTTACACATCTTTTTAAAACTTCTTTCACATCGCGGGCAACAGTAGAGTGTGAAGGTAAGTAGTACTCTGGCCATCCGGTCTTCATTAGGGAGTGAAACTGTGATCTTCAACAATGCTAAACAGCCGCATGCTTTCTGACACCCCAACAAACTATTTTAGCCCTGTCAAACATAGTCAGCAATAAGAACTTGGAAGGATCTGGGATAAATACTGGGTTTCTACTTTAGTATGCTGCCGATGTGAGTACAAAACCTTTCCCTTTCCTTTTCATTCAAAGGCTGCTGTGATTGAACTATCCCTTAGGCCTCCTATTATGGCATGAGCCTCTTCAATGTCAACTCTTGCTCTCAGTGCCTTGTCAACGGTTTCAGCACCCCAGCACATTATTGCATGTTGTTTGAGTTGCTTGTTGACTTTTGGTCTGTGGTGTCTAGGTATCGTCGAACTATTCATCCATTAACTCCTTTAGCTTTGCAAACCTTTGTAGAGCAACGGAATTCATGCACTTTACACCCATTAATGTAGGTGATGTCTGGGACTGCACCAAAGAATGCATAGATAGGCAAGGTCCAATCCTCAGAAAGACATACTGGAAAATCATGTAAGTAGTTGTCAATTATTAAAGTATAATTGCAGACTTACAAAGCTCCATCTCATCACTTTCTTCCTCCTTGTTGTCCAGGTCAGGGTCTTCATCATTGGAGTCATCTACTTTCTCCAACTGCGGCATCTCATGTTCACCATCACTGTTGTCGCCATCATCACTTCCATCAGCTGCCTCAAGAATACAGAGGGGGTTGAGTGGTGGGGTGTTTAGTGATATAGAAGAATCATCTGAATTGGAGTTGAGATCTTTGATGGAGGGCTGACGCTCTCGCCAGTGAGCAACAGCAGCTTCCTCAAGCTTATGGCACTTAACAGCACCTGGATCAATATTGTCCAGCGAGGCAAGATTAGCAGCAAGGATGCGTTTACAAACACCAAGAGGACATTGTTCAGGAAGAAGTTTACTAGAGCTAGGTGCCATTTCTTTGATGAAAAATATACAGTTGCATTACCTCTTATTTATAGGACTTCAATCAGTTTTCTCAAAGAGGAGAGTTGAAAGGAATGGCCTATAGGGGTTGGTATTATATTGTATAACCTCCAAATAACTGCACAAGTAACTGTTATGACTTCGAACAATTCAGATGTCTCTGATTGTAAACAGTCATAAAGAAGGATTTGTTTGTTCACAGTGAGCTCAAAGAATACCAAGAGAGTAGTCTCGAGGAATTGTCTTTAGAGTTTGAGCGCGTTTTGAGAAGAAGAGTAAGTACAATTCTCAAGAATTAGCTAGGGTTTACATGAGTTGTAAATACGGTATTTATAGTAAAATAGAAGGGTCATGCATAAGATGAGGCGTCCACATGGAAGAAGGTATGTATGGGTAACAATAGGTGAAACAATGAAAGAGAAGAGGTAAACATGTGTGGACGGAAATGAAAAGAAGAAGTAGAATGCATGTAAGTGAAATGAGCATGTGTTCAGAGGAGTTAAGAGAAGAAAAATAATAGTTCATAACAGTAATGGTCATGAGTTGCATCCAGGATATGCCCCTATCTTTTTGATGTCACCTTCCCATTCAACACTCTGTGACCACGTAATATGATATCTGATTAGATTCCCCATAATCTATCTTATCTAAAGTATAAATAAATCCTGTACCCATGAAAATACCCTGAGGGTAAGGGTTTGGCAGGGGTTTCAATTTTGGTACCCTTACCCTTACCCTCCATACCCTTACCCACATACCCACATGGGTTTGCATACCCTTGCCCATCACTAATCTTCCTCATCCGTTGCTGGAATTTACAGGTTTAAATTGACTGTAGCCATCACAAATGGAAACAACTTATCATCATATTGTTTCATCTATACAATTATCCTCATTATTAGTGCATATATGAATAGTGTTTGAAGGTCTGGTTACAAGACCGAAAAAGACCATGACCAGACCGGACTGGACTGGAAAAAGACCGGTCTCAATTAACCGGTCTTTTGAGGTTTAGACCAGTCTGAACCAGCAAAAGGGTAGCCCTAATTTACCCCTTTCCAACGAGCCCAAGATCATAAAAATACAATAAAAACTGGCTGATAAATAAATAGATCTGTAAAATAGTCTAAAATATTCGCTAAAATAAGGCATTTTACTAATATTACTGCAGAAAATCCAAATCGGAACAG
The DNA here is from genome assembly GCA_015039465.1 of Phlegmacium glaucopus. Taxonomy (NCBI): domain Eukaryota; kingdom Fungi; phylum Basidiomycota; class Agaricomycetes; order Agaricales; family Cortinariaceae; genus Phlegmacium; species Phlegmacium glaucopus. Next base: position 228,504 of record MU130701.1, read on the forward strand.
AATTTAATGTCCTTGGGCTCGTTTGGAAGCTATTATTAAAATGAACAACTGTTTTTGACACAGAAATATATATTTGTGAGCAGAAGACCAGTTACAGACTGATTAAGACCAGTTAGGACCAGGACCAGTCCTAGGACCGAAAAAAAACTGATGTAAACCGGTCTGAAGCGGTCCAGTCTGGTCTTTTGAGGTCCTAGGACCGAGGTGGACTGGTTACGGTCTCAGTTAAAGGCCCTGAGGGTCAAAAAACCGGACCAGACCGGACTTTTAAACACTATATATGAATTTGAAACGAAATATTTTGAAGGCATACAGTAAAGAACTCGCTCAGGTCTGTAGGAGTTTGAAGATAATTGCTGGAAAGGAGACATCAGGCAGCAACTCATTATATACCAATTGGGCGATAAATGGGATGTTGCACATGAGCTTTGTGATGATGAAACGAAAGCCATGATTACGTGGTCATGGGGATCAATCCAGAAAGGCACACATGCGGGCACATGGTCAACAATGATCACATTTGTGTCAATATATGAAGATTTCATTAAGCAACTGGGGGATTTTGGCGGTGTGGGTATGTTTTAAGGGTGAAACCTTCATTTTGGGTTGTAAGAACATGTCCAATGAGGGGAGATTGTCCTGTAAACCAAGAAAACAAACAAGTACAAAGAGTGTTTCAACATTTCGGAGGCTTTAGCAGGAGGAAAAAGTGGAGTGTTTATTTGTATTGATTCATGAGAACGTGACACAACAAATGCATGCTTTACAGCAAGTTGATAGATTACGAGTACGGGAGACGTATGGTTCTGGAAGAAACATCTGCAGTCAATCTTTCTATGCTGGTGGGATGTCTACCAATAACCAACAGGATTTCGACAGTCGTGCGGACAAATTATGGTCGATATACAACGAGGAGGCAGAAAGTTATGACAGAGCCCTCATGGAGACTTGGAAAGACGACATGGATAGCATCATCATCTTCGTGTGTTTACTACATCCCAGCGATCCGGATTTCTTTTTTTGAACTCATCTGCTTTTAGGCTGGTCTTTTTTCTGCCGTTTTGACTGCCTTCCTTGTTGATGCATCCAATAATCTCAAGCCAGATCCTACAGAGCAGACAAATGCATTGCTGAGCCAAACCGTGGTTCTCCTCGCCCAGATCTCACAACAACTCGGACCCAATGGGTCTCAGACTATCATATCACCGCTCCAGTCATTGGAACAGTTTGTGTTGAATCCATCCGACCTCCGAGTCAACATTTTTTGGTACATGAGCCTAGGTTTCAGCATCACCGCTGCACTTGGGGCGACACTTGTGCAGCAATGGGTCCGCGATTATCTACAGCTTTTCCAACGGCTTAGCGGTTCATTGGAGCGCTCAAGAATGCGGCAATATCTATTCCATGGATTATCTACCAATCACATGTCGCTAATAGTCGAGTGCATTCCTACATTTATCCATATTTCCCTCTTCCTCTTCTTTATTGGGCTCGCTGAAAATCTGTTTGCCACCAACCATGCTGTCGCTATCACAACAACTATTATCATGGGTTTCTGTGCTATTTTCTACATCTCGTGCTCAGTTTTCCCTATACTCTATCCCCAAACTCCCCTCCATACCCCATTGTCCAATGTTTTCTGGATAATGGGACAAATCATTCGCCCTCGCAAGCACAGTGATAGAAATACAGAAGGCAAAATTGTAGCTGTGAGCTCTGACATGGCTATGGGCCGTTTACAACTTGCTATGAGTCACTCTGATAATCGCATGGAACGCGATACGGATGCAATACGATGGGCGCTCAGCAAAATCACTGAAGACAGTGAGTTCGAGCCATTCGCTGCTGGTATAGGGGGATCATTGGTCACTCTATGGGGAGAAGATGTCTGGAAGCGTATCTTTGGAGAAAACCCTCGAAACATGCACTCGCGGTCAACACCTTATGACGCTGTAATAACTTGGAATACTGTGCAAACGCTCAAGACTCGTATCGAGAGTCTCCTGCGTAGTGTTTCAACCTTCTCTGACCAGCAAACTCGATTCACGCGTGCATGCGTTTGTATCGATGCTGTGGCATCTCTCACTCTAGGCTTTAAGGCTGAATTGGAGCTGGACGTCGATTATGACCTCATGAACGAAGTTCTTCATCTTTTTGGTGATGAGAAAAAAAGACGGGAGAAAGTAGTGCAGGAGGCTGAGACTTCACTTGGCTCAGCCATGAACCTAGGTCAACTATCAGGCAACCAAGTGATGGATACATCATTCGAGATAAAATGGAAGTGCTTAAAGCTGATTGGGATGAGAAAAATCTTACAATTGGACCGTTGGGCTTTTGTTCTGAGACACTCCGATAGACCTCGTCTGGTGGATGATGAATTGTTGAAGGCGTGGAAAGCAGCGCGGCAACTTTATTCAGAGCTGTGCGATAAACCAGAGGAGCAGTGGTCAGTCCATAAGCTGGACGAATTGGTTCCACATTGGAGGGACCACACCGATGCAATGGAAGAGTCCTTGTCTGCCTTGAACCAGCAACTGCATCCCTCAATCGACTCAGAGATGATCAGCCTTACCTCCTACCTTTGCCGATTAACAGCTGTTGACCATTTAGAAGGCATTTTCTATGAATGGCCATCAAAGGTGTATCTGCCGGCAATGTGGGAAGAAATAAATTGGGGGCCAACACCTCCCTGCTCCTCGAAGTGGTTCATACCGCATTTAATACCGCCCCGCCTGTTAATTTGTCACCTCCTGTTTTGTTCGGATCCCAGACGACAAAATTACCTCGATTCTTCGAGGCTCCCAACAGTCAACTTGCTGGGCATGGGTAGACTGCTGAACAATCCTGAGTTACAGAGGCTTTTTGACGCTCAACGAGGAGACAGCGCAAGTGGGCTTGAACTACAAAGTCCACAACCATATGTAAATCAACTCTGGCGGTTCCAAGACATAAGCGAGCATGGAGGAATTGGATTCATGATCGAGATGTTCTTCGCAACCTTCAGGTCGCTTGGTGAGAAATCGATGACGCGCCACTCAGAACAACTGATTATGGCTACGTTACAAGCAATCAGTGACAATGGAAAGTCTGAGCATTTCAAGACCGCCAGTCGACGATTCTTGCGGTCTCTGCGGCAAGAAATAAACATGCTATGGAACTCAAACCAGGAGGCGACCAAGACTCCGCCGGAACATATCATGTTGTTGCGGAAGCTATTTGACGATAGCGACAGGCACTGTACTAATGAAGGGGGGGGAAAGGGGGAGAACTTGAACAAGAATGAATGAAGGCGTAAGTGGATCTTCTCTCTATTACTATTCATGCTTGAGCTTGAAAACGCTTGCTTTTGTGGCTCAATTTAGGGCTATAACGCTGTTGCTCCCCTTTCTTACTCACTATCATTGATGATTCTCCAGTTTAGATGTCATAACGTCAGACACCAACGATGGGGGATATTGATCAGGCCTTGCATAGACCGTGCGATCTCTGGAGTGCAATGTCGGTCCTCCTGATATTATTATCTAGAGGTCTTGATTTTATCATCTGAGCTGGAGTTGCAACGTTAAACCTGCGGCAGGCGTCTGTTCTATCTATTTCTCAACCTTTTATGTTGATCATGCTCGGTTTCGTCCTTTAAGTTCTGTCCATCGGGTCCAATAACGCATAACAAGACATCGTTCGTCGGTACACCTCATTGACTGGTTAGACATTATTCTGCGTTAGAATATACGCGTGTTGCACATAGCTTCACCGTGCCACCATTCTCTGATCATCGTCATCCTCTACGAGTACTTCTCGTCTTATTCTCTTTCTTCCGAAGGGTCGACTTTGAGTCTCTTCGAGGTGTCAATGAGGCAGGCCCAGTGAGCTGAATCTGATATCATTGAGTTAGTTAGGATGTATACACACGAAGAAGATGATGATGTCCATGTCGTCTTGTCATAAACCTCTACCTCTGTCATATACAGACTACCACTGGCATATTGAATCCTCTCGGTTCACTAAACCAACCACGGGTATTGAAAGGGTAACGTACCTTTTTGCTGCTCGATATATATGAGCATCATGCTCATAGCGTGTTGAGGGTCCTAGAAGCTATTAGAAAAAAGGTTTCCTCGATTACCTGGAACAAAGTTATTGGGAAACGAGGCGAGATACGATCTGGCGCATCACGTAAACGTCACATAATAATTGACATTGCTGCAGAACCCCCAAGTTGTGACAGAGCGCGCTTCTTCGTGGTCGAGACATAATGCTCTAGCCTCACTAGCCCATCTGCATCAATAGCTGTTGAGCATGATTCGATTGGGATTCGGTCATGTAGGCACTCTCTAAAGCTTTACCAATTGTCAAAGTCTCCAACACCGTCGACGACGTTCTCACAACCGCCAACAACTTATTAAACACCAGCATCTCCCCATCCCCACCGTCTCCTTCTCAGAATATTCCATGATAGTTCTTCGGCTTTCATGAAGAACCAGAACCTTGAGGCTGTCGATGAACATAGACCTTTTCTGCCGCCTAACATTCAACATCGCTACTTTCTGTTGCGTACTCCAGGACAGCGAACACCTCCCAAATGAACCCCCATCACCAACCATCTTCAAGAGGTCCGATCAAACCCATCTTTGTTCTTTCTTCAGAACGGACGATGACATTGAGGATATGATGTCCTCGAGTAGCAGTGAAGTAGGGAGTATCAGCGGATATTCTTTACCCCTTATATGGGAGAAGGACGGATTATACGCAGTCCGTATACTCCGTCGAAGGAAATCGAGCTGTGAAGTTTCCGTTTGGTCTGGACGGGGAAGAGTATATGAGATGTCTATCCGAGTAAGTTTTTCTTGTTCTCGTATATCCATTCAAAACTAATACTTCTATAGACTCCCCCTCCTCTTCCTCAACGTCCATTAAATCGACATCCATCAAGGAAATCAATCCACCAGCTCCTAGCTCTCCAACTCCTTCATGCGTTTACCTGACCCTCCTGTGTCCATCCGACAAAGCCCGGAGCCGGATGCAACTGATGATGCTGGTGTTAGACCCGACCCAGCGGTTTTGATGCTCTTCTTGTCGCTGGCTCTTCCCTGATCCCTGAGTTCGGCAGTAAGCCATTTGTAGATTCGCTTTTACCAGTCGTTGTATCGTCGACGGGTGGTAACCAGAGTCGAGGTCGAGCTAAGAGTGTTAGTGTGGGTCTGCGGAAGGAACCCGCGATTGGCCTCTTCACCAAAACTGAGGCATCTACTCTCCGATTTAGAACTTTCCACCGCTTCTCCGTCTAGTTCTGATCATGAACTATCACATAAACACAAGCCAAAAATGAAATACAATGAACGAGAAAAGGAAAAGGACAATTTCCCAACATCGATACCCGATCGCACATCCGCCTCCACTCCTACCACACCAACACCGAGACAATATGGAATTGGACGACAAGTCATTCGCGGTATTGGACGTGATTTTCAATATCATTTTGAAGATTTAGGTACCGGCCCAAGAGGAGAGGGAGAGTGGGATGTTGTGTCGCTCGTCCGTACTGGAATCAACGCCAGAATCACCGCCAGACTCGAAATCGGAAGATGTAGAAAAAGATTTTGCCTCTGACGATTGCTTTATATAGCGTTTCAATCCCACCTGCGTCGATTCCATCTACATCGCCACGGGCATCCCCACCGCCGCAGTATTAACACTCGGAATCCGACGTCCTCAATTTCTTCAAAGCTATCTCCATGTACTCAAACTCTCCTATTACCTTTCACTCCAACTGGTAGTAGTGGTGCTAGGAGAGGGTAGCCAATGCCTTTGGGGACTTCGTCTGCCAGAGCTGTGTCGATGGGGTCGTTGAGGCTTAGTACTGCTCCTGTAGAGTCAATTTCAGATAAGGCCTTTTTGCCTCCTTTTCGTTGTGGTATTTCTATCCTTACAACATATAGGTATCGCAATCTCTCAACGATCTCAGAGAAACAGCAACGCCAAAAGCCAGAGACACCAACATATTTACGTTTACATACATCTTCCCTCTCCTCTTCCTCTTCTACCCCTTCTCAACGTCACACCGCCGTCCCATCATGTAACAGGCGATCAATCTCACCTCAACCTCAACCACCATCGCCTCTTGTTTCTGAATCTTCGTCAACATTACCTACTTCGTTGGCTAGTGCGTTTCCTTTACCCCCATCTTCACTTAGGATGGCGTTTCAACAGAAGTTGAGGGAATTTGAATCTGCGAGGGAGAAACACGTGTAGCAGTCAGCAGCAGCAAAACCAATATCAGCGTTATAAACCCTCATCTACTGCTTCTTCCGTCATTTCGTCAGCCTCAAAAACGAGTTTTGACAGCTATGATTGTACCTTCTGGAGATCAGAAATTGAGTTGTTTCCCCTGGATCTTTTACCTCGTAAAACTTCAAACCCCTCTCTTCATTTCAAACCTGCAACATACATAGATAATTATATTTAGATCTTTTTCTTTATATTTCTTTCTAATATTTATAATTCATATCGCACTGAAATACAGTCTTCAACAGGTTTCATTTCGACGGCCATTCATCAGGCGGCCTGATCGCCCCGAGTCATCTCCAATTATTCGAAAATTCCTTCTCTCAACGTTACATCGTCCCTTACATAACATCCCTCAAGCTATACAGGGTCAAAAACGTCCCCATCAGCCTGCTCGTTGGTTCTCCTAGATTGAAGAGGCTCACTTCGATCCGTACTACCTTGGGCGACGTTGAAACGCGGAAACGCAGCCTGAACAACACTCTCCCAAAACTTCACGAATTCTACTTTCATCGCTGCAGTGAGACGGTCTCTGCCTTGTTGGGAAATCCACAGAATGGTTCTCCTCCATTGCTCGACCTTTCAAGCTTGTATAGGTTATCAGTCAACCAAGATTCACTGGCGGATATACAGTGCGCGATACGGATTATAAAAATGACTTCCCGATCATTGAAGCATATCAACTTCATACATCGTAATTCAAATGGTATGTCATTCTTTTTTTCTCGTCTATAACGAGTAATTGACGCTTTATATATATATGTTCTTTCGATGTCTCGACTGCGACTTGCAATTGTAGATATATTTATTTGCTTAAAGGAACGCCATCCCCCCCTGCCCCCGTTGGTACAAGGCTCTTTATAACTTTTGGCGTATCCTACTATATGTATGATAGTTATCTATTTTTTTTGGACAGATTCTAACAAAATGAAACGTTTCTTTCATTCGATAGTACTTATTTACATCTTCGTTGAGTATTGAACATTCCAAGCTGCCACCTATTCGAAACTGCGAATTTAAAACCTCTCCGAGATGAGATTGGGTGTGAGATCCGCTCAGTGCACACCAGTTGTATACAGAAGAGGCACGGACGTAAATGGGTTGTGCCTGGAAATGAAACCCACCAAGAGTCGCGAAATTTGTTGTACGGGCCGGTAGTAGATACCTCAAGGAAACTTCAAGAGATGATCCTGGGTCTAACTTTGACTTTGGCTGGGGCTTTGCACCTGCAATAGGGCAGAGGCTATGAGGCTGAACATGCCGTAACTTGAACTTTATTCCCTAAGCTTTCAAGCGGTTTTACGTGTGGTTCTGGAAGGAGCATCCTCAGTCAATCGTTCTACTTACGCCAGTGGGATGTCTACCGATAACCAACAGGATTTCGACAGTCGCGCAGATAAATTATGGTCGATATATAACAAGGAGGCAGAAAGTTACGACAGAGCCCTCATGGAGACTTGGAGAGACGACATGGATAGCATCATCATCTTCGTGCGTTTACATTCCACCAATCCAGATTTCTTCTCATCCTGCTTTTACCTCTAGGCTGGTCTCTTTTCTGCCGTTTTAACCGCCTTCCTTGTTGATGCATCCAAGAATCTCAAGCCAGATCCTACAGAGCAGACAAATGCATTGCTGAGCCAAACCGTGGTTCTCCTCGCCCAGATCTCACAACAACTCGGACCCAATGGCTCTCAGACTATCATATCACCCCTCCAGCCAGTGGAACAGTTTATGTTGAATCCTTCCGACCTCCGAGTCAACATTTTTTGGTACATGAGTCTAGGTTTCAGCATCACCGCTGCACTTGGGGCGACACTTGTGCAGCAATGGGTCCGCGATTATCTACAACTTTTCCAACGGCTTAGCGGCTCATTGGAGCGCTCAAGAATGCGGCAATATCTATTCCATGGGTTATCTACCAATCACATGTCGCTAGTAGTCGAGTGCATTCCTGCATTCATCCATATTTCCCTTTTCCTCTTCTTTGTTGGGCTCGCTGAGAATCTGTTTGCCACCAACCACGCCGTTGGTATCACAACGATCACTATCATGGGCTTCTGTGCTGTTTTCTACATCTCGTGCTCAGTTTTCCCTATACTCTATCCCCAAACTCCTTTCCATACCCCATTGTCTAATGTTTTCTGGAGAATGGGACAAATCATTCGCCCTCGCAAGCACAGTGATAGAAATACAGAAGGCAAAGTTGTAGCTGTGAGCTCTGACATGGCTATGGGCCGTTTGCAACTTGCTATGAGTCACTCTAATAATCGCATGGAACGCGATACGGAGGCAATACGCTGGGCGCTCAGCAAAATCACCGAAGACAGCGAGTTTGAGCCATTCGCTTCTGGTATTGGAGGATCAATGGTCACTCCATGGGGAGAAGATATCTGGAAGAGTATCTTTGGAGAAAACCCTCGAAACATGCCGTCGACACCTCATAACACGGTAATGGCTTCGAATACTGTGCAAACACTCAAGATTCGAATCGAGAGTCTCCTGCGTTCCGTTTCAACCTTCTCCGACCAGCAAACTCGATTCACGCGTGCATGTGTTTGTATCGATGCTTTGGCATCTCTCACTCTAGGCTTTAACGCTAAATTGGAGCTTGACATCAATGATGACCTCAGGAACCCTGTTCTTCGTTTTTTTGGTGATGAGAAAAAGAGACGGGATAAACCAGTGGTGCAGGAAGCCGAGACCTCATTTGGTTCAGCCATAAACCTACGTCAGCTGTCAGACAACCAAGTGATGGATACATCGCTTGAAATAAAGTGGAAGTGTTTAGTGCTGATTGGGATGAGGAAAACCTTACAGGCGGACAATCGGTCGTTTTTGTCTATGTCAGTCAATGAAATACGTCGTCTGGACTCAGCGTTTTACGAGGACGGAGCCGTGACTCATAGGGCGCGGGAGGTGGATGATAAACTGTTGAAGGCATGGAAAGCAGCGCGGGAACTTTATTCAGAGCTGCGCGATAAATCAGAGGAGCAGTTGACGGAAGATAGGCTGAACGAATTGGTTCCGCATTGGAGGGACCACATTGATGAAATGGAAAAGTCCTTGTATGCCTTGAATCAGCAAGTGCATCCCTCAATCGATTCAGAGATAATCGTCCTTAACTCCTACTTTTTATGGATGACAGCTTCTCAGCATTTGGAAGGCATTTTCTATGAATGGCCATCTAAGATGAATCTACCGGCAATGAGGAAAAGAATCAATTGGGGGAAAAGAACTCCCCGCTCCTTGGTGTGGTTCATGCCGCATCTAATACCCCCTCGCCTGTTAATTTGTTACCTCCTGGCTTGTGCCGATCCCAGACGACAACCCAACTTCGATCCTTTGACGTCCCCAATCGACTTAGTGGGTCTAGGTAAACTGCTGACCAATCCTGAGTTGCAGAGGCTTTTTGACACTCAACAAGCGGACCAGGCGGGTGGTCTTGAACTACAAGGTCCACAACCATACGCAAATCAACTCTGGCGGTTACAAGACATAAGCGAGCATAAGGGGGTTGGATTCATGATCGAAATGTTCTTTGCAACCTTCAGATCGCTTGAGGAGAAATCGATGACACCTGAGTCAAGACGACTAATTGGGGCCACATTGCGAGCAATCATTGACGACGGAAAATCTGAGTATTTCAAGACTGCGAATCGACGATTCTTATGGTCGCTGCGGCAAGAAATAAACATCCTACGGACCCCAACTCTGGAGGAGACCAAGCCCCCACCGAAATATATTCTCTGGCTGTTGTCGAATCTATTTGACGGGAGCGACAAGGACCAACCCAAAGAGGGGGGAACGGGGGAGAAAGGAGAATGAGAATGAATGAACACGGGTAAGTTGATTTTCCGAATTAGTATTCATAGAAATTTCTTGCTTATATGGCTTCATTCAACGCTGTTACTTCCCTCTCCTACCTACTAACATTGATGATTCTCCATTTATGATGCCAGACACCCATGATGCGTGATGCGTTACTTCCTTGCATGGATCGTGGGGTCTCTGCGAGTGCGGTGTCAATCCTAGAGCTTGGTTCTACAATCCGACCTGGAGTTGAAACTTCGTCCTTCTTTGACTTCTTATGCCATCGTCGGGGGTGCACGCCTATGGGCGTTAATGCGTCTAGCCAATCTTTTCACCAACCCATCGATAAGACATTCTCCGCGACATATAGAGTAGCTGTTGAGCATGGCTCGGTTAGGATGAATGTAGGCGCTCTCACTGTTATATAACGTCCACTAAATGCATCTCGCGTTACCAAACCTATGCCCACAATGCCATCGACGACGTTCTCACAGCCGCTAACTAACACTAGTAGTACTTCCTCATCCCCACCGTTCTCAGAGTCTCTTCATCCAGCTCGTGTTCATTCCGCGCATTCATGTTCAATAATAGTTCCTGGCTTCTTCATTGACCATCTGCAGTCCTTTCAAACATCGACACTTACTTTTGCCCCTTTTGATGCTTGAGTTTGGCTTCAGTCTTTCTTGAGCTAAGTTTTTTCAAACACTTATAATATAACCTTCTCGTAGAAAAAACATTGAAATAGGATAGTGATCAACACCGGCACCGAGCCATCAAAAGTAAAATCGGTGCAATATGATTTCACGTTTGACCTCAGCGAGCTTGTGATGAGCCTGTGATGAGCAACTACAATACCACTGAGCAAGATATAAATAAACGTAGTAGATGTGTTGGTGTCCCTTCCCTTGCTTTTGGCGTTGCCGTTTCTCTTTTGAGATCTCTGAGACTCGGAGATTGCGAGAGCTATATGTTTTAAGGATGAAAATATCAGAACGAAACAAAAGCCTTGCCCGAAATTGACTAAACAGGAACAGTTCTAGGCCTCAACGACCCCATCGAGACGGCACAGGCATCGGTCAGCATCATTACTACAGGTTGAAGCGGAAAGGTAATAGGAGAGTTTGAGTAGATGAAGTTAGGTTTGGAAAAGTTGGGGATCTTGAATTCCGAATAGTACACTGCGGTGGTGGGGATGCCTGTGTACATAGAATCGACGCAGGTGTAATTGAAGTCGTCGGAGGCAAAGTCGTTGGAAACAAATTAGAATCGTCTAACGCCTCTGGTATTCTCCACTCTGCCAATTTCATTAGCCGAAGTCGGTCTAAGTCTACTACCAGGGCGGCCATCTACTCAATTTATCAACAAAATTCAAATCTGTAGAGGATAGAAACCTCATAACCGGACCCATATGCCAAGGGGGAAGGGGAGAATGTACTACGCTTGTAACACTTGAATGGCATTCTTGAAATGGGTTCGCACGTTTTAGCATGTTCTTTGAGGACTGGTTTTATAGGTAGAGGTTTGAAGCAACGATTGATTGTTGCAACGTTGAGGGGTTGAAGTCGACTAGCGTCGACCCTGGGATTGGATTCGAATTCAACGTCACCGTCTTCGTCTTCATCACTGCAGCCGCCGCCAACGAAGTCTCTATCACCGTACTTGACGGTGAACTTCCACTCCCATTCCTCAAAAGAGCGCTAAATCTTCATCCAAAGTATTTCAGATAGAACCACAGCTGTGGCTAGATATTTTCTTGATCTAGAACCACTGTCGCCGTCACTGGTATTATTAACACTGTTGTTGGTGTTGGGATCGATACTAGGATTCGTGTCATCGTTTTCGACGCGTCTTCGTGGATTATGGTTCGTGGTTGCTCATTGATTCATTCTCGTGCTCCTCTCTCCTTGCTTCACTCTCCTCTGTTTTCTCTTCTTTTGGTCGGTCCTTGTCGCTGTCGTCGAATAGATCCCACAACAGCCGGAGAATATATACCGGTGGGGTCTTCCTCTCTTCCAGAGTTGAGTTTCGTAGGATGTTTAATTCTTGCCGCAGCGACCACAGGAATCGTCTATTGGCGGTCCTGAAATACTCAGACTTTCCGTTGTCACTAATCACTCGCAACGTAGCCATAATCAGTTGTTTTGACTCGGGTGTCATGGATTTCTCCTCAAGCCACCTGAAGGTTGCGAAGAACATCTCGATCATGAATCCAACTCCACCATGCTCGTGTATGTCCTGGAACCGCCAGAATTGATTTACATAGGGTTGTGGACCTTGTAGGTCAAGTCCACTTGCCCGGTCTGCTCGTTGAATATCAAAAAGCCTCTGTAACTCAGGATTGTTCAGCAGTCTACCCAGACCCACGAAGTCGACTCTTGGGGACGTCGAAGGATCGAAGTGGGATTGTCGTCTGGGATCAGCACAAACCAGGAGGTGACCAATTAACATACGGGGCGGTATTAAATGCGGTATGAACCACTTCACGGAACGGGGGTCTCTTATCCCCCAATGTATATCCTCCCACATTGCCGGTAGATTCATCTTTGATGGCCATTCATAGAAAATGCCGTCCAAATGCTCAGAAGCTGTCATCCCGAAAAGGTAGGAGTTAAGGCCGAGTATCTCTGTGTCGATTGAGGGGTGCACTCGCCGGTCCAAGGCAGACAGGGACTCTTCCATTTCATCAATGTAGTCCCTCCAATACGGAACCGATCTGTTCAGGCTAAGTTCCGTCAACTGCTCCTCTGGTTTATCGCGCAGCTCTGAATAAAGCTCCCGTGCTGCTTGCCATGCCTTCAACAATTCATCATCCACCTCCCGCAATCTATGAGTCATGGCTTCGTCCTCGTAAAACGCTGAGTGCAGACGACGTAGTTCATTGACTGACATAAACAAAAACCCATTGTCCACTTGTAAGGTTTTCCTCATCCCGATCAGCACTAAGCACTTCCACTTTATTTCGAGCGATGTATCCATCACTTGGTTGCCTGACAGCTGACGTAGGTTTATGGTTGAACCAAGCGAAGTCTCAGCCTCCTGCGTCACTCGTTTATCCCGTCTCTTTTTCTCATCACCAAAAAAACGAAGAACATAGTTCAGGAGGTGATTATCAATGTCAAGCTCCAATTCAGCCTTGAAGCCTAGAGTGAGGGACGCCACAGCATCGACGCAAACGCATGCACGCGTGAATCGAGTTTGCTGGTCAGAGAAAGCTGAAACAGTACAGGAACGCAGGAGACTCTCGATACGAATCTTGAGAGTTTGTACGGTATCCAAAGCTAGTATAGTGTTATAAGGTGTCGAGGGCATTCTTCCAGGGTTCTCTCTGAAGATGCTCTTCCAAATATCTTCTCCCCATGGAGTGGCCAGCGATCCTGTAATACCAGCAGCGAATGGCTCGAACTCGCTGTCTTCGGTAAGTTTGCTGATCACCCAGCGTATTGCCTCCGTGTCGCGCGTCATGCGATTATTAGAATGATTAGAATGGCACATAGCGAGCTGCAAACGGCCCGTAGCCATGTAAGAGCTCACAGCTACAAGTCTGCCTTCTCTATTTCTATCACTGTGCTTGCGAGGGCGAATAATTTGTCCAATTTTCCAAAAAACATTAGACAATGGGGTATGGAAAGGAGTTTGGGGATAGAGTACAGGGAAAACTGAACACCCAATGTAGAAAATAGCGCAGAACCCCATGATAGTAGTCGTTGTGATGGCGACAGCGTGGTTGGTGGCAAACAGATTTTCAGCGAGACCTATAAAGAAGAGGAAAAGGGAGATATGGATGAATGCAGGAATGCATTCGACTAATAGCGACATGCGATTGCTAGATAACCCATGGAATAGGTAGTGCCGCATTCTTGAGCGCTCCAAAGAACCGCTAAGCCGTTGGAAAACTTGTAGATAATCGCGGACCCATTGCTGTACAAGTGTCGCCCCAAGTGCGGCAGTGATGCTGAAACCTAGACTCATGTACCAAAAGATGTTGACCCGGAGGTCGGAAGCATTCGACTTAAATAGTTCCACTGACTGGAGCGGTGATATGATAGTCTGAGAGCCATTAGGTCCGAGTTGTTGTGAGATCTGGGCGAGGAGAACCACGGTTTGGCTCAGCAATGCATTTGTGTGATCTGTAGGATCTGGCTTGAGATTCTTGGATGCATCAACAAGGAAGGCTGTTAAAACGGCAGAAAAGAGACCAGCCTGGCATGAGATGGTAAAGCTAATGAGTTCTCAACAGAAAGCTGGATGAATGTAAACGCACAAAGATGATGATGCTATCCATATCGTCTTTCCAAGTCTCCATGAGGGCCCTGTCGTAACTTTCTGCTTGCTTGTTGTATATCGACCATAATTTGTCTGCACGACCGTCGAAATCCCGTAGATTATCTGCAAATAAACTGAATGTGAGTACATGTCGAATCAGGTTATATTTAACACACCATTCTGCTGTTCGATATCGGTAGACATCCCACTGGCATAGAATGATTGACTGAAGATGTGGTTTGCGAAATGGGTTCAGCGATCTCTTTGCAAACCGCATGTCAGCTTGGGAAATATTTACCCAGCCCATTGGTAGAAACTGACCCGGGGCTGTGACGGTCACTGGTCTTTTAGTCTTGACGTTGCTGCAGGAGAAGAAGCGCGCTCCATCGATAAGATGCTCTCCGAGTAGAGCATAACTCGGTTGGGATTCGGTTATGTATAATGAGCGCTCTCGCTGTAACTTATCCTAACGTCCATTGGACATTACAAACGCCATCTACGCTCACAACCGCCAACAACCTATTGAACACCTATCTCCCCATCCCCACTGTCTCGTCCTCAGAGTCTTTTGATTCAACTCATGCTCAATCCGCGTATTCATGTTCAAATAATAGTTCTCGGCTTCTTCCTTGACCATAGTGAGGTCTTTTCTGTCGACAAGTATATTATTCAACACGAAGGGCTTCAACAACGACTCGCTGTTACCGCTCCTCCTCCTCCTCCTCCTCTGTTGCATACTCCAGGACAGCGAATACCTCCCAACGGACTCCCATCGCCAACTTTATCTGCATCTTCAAGAAGTCTGTTCGAACCCATCTTTCTTTCTTCTTTCTCCAGAAGCTAGAAAAGAGGATGATGACATTGAGGCGATCATGACCTTGAGTACCAATGAAGTGGGGAGTATCAGCGAATATTCTTTTACCTAGATTATTGACCATTTATATGGAACAAGGACGGAGTATACGCAGTGGATGGAACTCGAGCTGTGAAACTTCGGTTTTCGCCTGTGCGTGGGATATCCGTTTTTCTTTTTCGCTCGTATATCCATTCAAAACTGATATATTTCCAATCAGGCATACCGTCATCCATCAAAGAAACCAATCCAACCAGCTCCTAGCTCTCTACTTCCATCCGACAGAGGTCGGAACCCGCTGCAGCTACTAGTGCTGGTATTAGACCTGATTCCGGCTTTTGAGGATTGATGCACCTCTTGTCGACGGCTCTTCCTAGATCCTGAATTCGCCATTTTTAGATCTACGTTCACTATCGTCGAAGGGTGGTAGCTAGGGTCGAGGTCGAGCTAAGAGTGCTAGTGTGGGTCTGTGGAAGGAACCCGCGATTGGCCTCCACACCAAAACCGAGCCATCTACGTCTATACCCTCCGGTTTAGAAATTTCCACCTCCACTTCCACTTCGTCTTCGTCTAGTTCCGACCCTGAACTGTCAAATAAGCACAAGCCAAACACAAGCGACGACGAAGAAAAATCATAGAACGATTTCCCAACATCCATCCCCGATCGTACATCTGCCTCCACTCCTACCACACCAACACCGATATGGAGTTGGACGACAAGTCATTCATGATATTGGATGCGATTTCCATTGTGTTTTGAAGATTCAGGCACCGGTCCTGGCTCGTGCTCCGCGTACCGGGGATGGTTGTTGTTCTGCGTCTCCACTTATCTCCACCTGGACCCAAACCAACGCCAATATCCACATCCGAAAAAAACCACTCTCATCTTCGACTTTGCCAGAGGAAGTTATGTCCATACTCTTAGGTAACACCGACAACACTAGCCTTTCTGAAGCGGCTGAAGAGGAGGAATCGAAAACGCAAGTCAAAACCAAGAAAAGATCTAGCCACAGCTCTAGTTTTAGCTCAAAAGAAGATAGCTACTTTGGGGCTCCCCCACGGTAGCAGACTTAGCCAGGAGATTCCAATTTTTGTTCAACGACTTTGCCTCCGACGGCTGCTTTATATAACGTTTCAATCCCACCTGCGTCGATTCAATCTACATCGCCACGGGCATCCCACGCCAGTATAACACTCAAAATTCAACATCCTCAACATTTTCAAACCTAACTTCATCACTCAAATTCTCCTATTACCTTTCGCTTCAACTGGTACTAGTGATGCTAGGAGAGGGCCACCGATACCTTTGGGGACTTCGTCTGCCAGAGCTATGTCGATGGGGTCATTGAGGCCTACTACTGTTCCTGTAGAGTCGATTTCAGGTAGGCCTTTTTTCCCCTTTTCGTTGTGATATTTTTATGCTTAATGCGTATAGGCATCTCAATCTCACAGATCTCAGGAAGAGAACGGCAACGACAAAAGCCAGGGACACCAACACATCTACGTTTACATACATCTTCCCTCTCCTCTTCCTCCTCTACCTCTTCTCAACATCACACTGCCATCCCATCATTTAACAGGCGATCAATCTCACCTCCACCTCAGCCACCATGACCTATTGTTTCTGAATCTTCGTCAACATTACCTACTTCGTTGGCTAGTGCGTTTCCTTACCCATCTTCACTTGGGATGGCGTTTCACCAGAAGTTGAAAGCGAGGGACAAACAGCTACAGCAGCAACGAAACCAATAGCGTTATAGACTTCCCTTCTTCCGTCACTTCCTTAGTCTCAAACGCGAGTTCGACGGCTACGATTGTACCTTCTGGAGATCAGAAATTGAGGATGTGGTCCAGCGAATGGGAGATGGCAGTAGTGGTAGCAACGGCGAAGGTGTGGCTGTTGTATCATTGGCGGGGGTGCAAGAGAATGAGAGGTATACCTTGGAAGACGATGAAGATGTGTTCGGGCACTTGTTATAACGCTAGATCGAGTTTCAGCAGTAGCAGTTAAGGAGTGTTGAAACTCCACTTTCTGTTTGTTGTGCACTGGTCGGTCGTCTCTGTCTCTCTCTCAGACAATGGAGTTGTATATTTCGGACAACCTCAGGATACTGCAATTATACCGTCTTTTATGTACATAAGCCCTTCTTCCCTGGATTTGTTTACCTCGTAGAACTTCAAACCTGCCATTACAGTTAGATCTTTATTATTATTATTTGGGTTTATATGTATATTTATAGTTCATTTACAGTAGTACCTCTAATACAAGGTTAATTCAAGTCTTCGTTGAGTATTGAATATACCTCTGCCATTCGGGCTTCGTCCAAGCCACCTATCCGAAACCACTGATATGAAAACATCAGATTAAGTTGAGTCTGGTATCCGCTCAGTGCACAGCAGCACATGCACCACACCAATTGTATACAGACGAAACACAGACGTAAAATGGTTTAGACCCGAGAACGAAAACCCACCAAGATTCGCGAAAATTGCTGTACCAGTCGTACATACCTACCTCAAGAAACGATCACTTTCTGGCTTTGGCTTTGTATCTGCAATAAGGGCAAAGGCTATGAGGGTAAACATGCTGTCACTTTAACCTTATTTCTTGGGATTAAACTATCCAGAAACCCCCGTTTCAAAGCGAAACCCGGGGTTCCAAACATTTTGGGAAAAAACCCCCCCTCCATGAGCTGAGCAATGTTGTTTGTGTATGTTATCAGAAACCCCCTAGGTCGGAGCTCAATAACAGTGCCGAACTTGTGCCGGCCAGATGCGGCAGGCTAGCCTTGCCCTTGCAGAGTGCGGATACATACTAACATAGGCTTGAGGCTTGATCTCTATTATCTTTTATGTGCTCTGTTTTATCGTTATCTTTTCCTTATTTTCTATTATCAATTGTTTTATTTCTTTATTGAGTTTTATCTGCGATCTCCGTCTTTCATTTATTCTATGTTTTTTCGATCTCTCTTTTTATCACATGAAAGTGTTTAATTCTGTTAGCAATCTGTTAGCTACTACTTTCTGGTATAAATACGAGAACCGAAATATGTAGCTACCGAGTGAAGTTCCTCCGACACCAGCCCCTCCAATGCGGCTTGGCTTCAATGCAAAAACAGACCCCTTCACTACTCCTTCTCATGAGTCAACTTTGTCCATCTGCTCTCTTCGGAGCATCTTAAATTCTTTTTTCCTCCTGTAACCTCGTGTGGACTGGAAGTTTTCACTCTGCCACCATCTGGATAGCGTACAATTCATGATTTCATATTGCCTGAACTGAATTATCTCTCTCTTCAACGATGTCCACAGCTCATCAATTTTTGTATAGAGAGTGTCTAGTATATTAAAACTGAAACATATAGATTCAAATAAAAAAATAGTCCCCTGGAGGCGTTGTGGAGGCACGCTATTTCACAAATTAGTACTATGTAGCGAATCGATTGTTGGTCGGACTTTGAACATCGGAAGGTGTGCCGACTTTGTGCCGATAAGCGACCCTGCAGAGTAACCCCGGTTTCTGGATAACTTATTTAGGAACCCCGGGGTTATTCTTGGAAACGGGGGTTTCTGGATAGCTTTATCCTATTTCTTGGCATGCGTGTGGTTCTGGTAGGAACATCCTCAGTCAATCGTTCTATGCCGGTGGGATGTCTACCGATAACCAACAGGATTTCGACAGTCGCGCAGACAAATTATGGTCAATATACAACAAGGAGGCAGAAAGTTACGACAGAGCCCTCATGGAGACTTGGAGAGACGACATGGATAGCATCATCATCTTTGTGCGTATACATTCCACCAATCCAGATTTCTTTTATAATTCATCTGCTTTTAGGCTGGTCTTTTTTCTGCCGTTTTAACTGCCTTCCTTGTTGATGCATCCAAGAATCTCAAGCCAGATCCTACAAATGCATTGTTGAACCAGACTGTGATTCTCCTCGCCCAGATCTCACAACAACTCGGACCCAATGGCTCTCAGACTATCATATCACCGCTCCAGCCAGTGGAACTGTTTATATTGAACGCTTCTGACCTCCGGGTCAACATTTTTTGGTTCATGAGTCTAGGTTTCAGCATCACCGCTGCACTTGGGGCGACACTTGTGCAGCAATGGGTCCGCGATTATCTACAAGTTTTCCAACGGCTTAGCGGTTCATTGGAGCGCTCAAGAATGCGGCAATATCTTTTCCATGGATTATCTAGTAATCACATGTCGCTGTTAGTCGAATGCATTCCTGGATTCATCCATATCTCCCTCTTCCTCTTCTTTATTGGTCTCGCTGAAAATCTCTTTGCCACCAACCACGCTGGCGCTATCACAACGACAGCTACCATCGGTTTCTGCGCTGTTTTCTACATCGGGTGTTCAGTTTTCCCTGTAATCTATCCCCAAACTCCTTTTCATACTCCATTGTCTAACGTTTTCTGGAGAATGGGACAAATCATTCGCCCTCGTACCCACAGTGATAGAAATAGAGAAGGCAAATTTGTACCTGTGAGCTCTGACATGACTAAGGGCCGTTTGCAACTTGCTATGGGTCACTCTAATGATCGCATAAAACGCGATACGAAGGCAATACGCTGGGTGCTCAGCAAAATTACCGAAGACAGCGAGTTCGAGCCATTTGCTGCTGGTATTGGAGGATCAGTGGTCACTCCATGGGGAAAAGATATCTGGAAGAGTATCTTTGGAGAAACCCCTGGAAACATCGCGTCGACACCTTATAACGCTGTAATGGCTTCGAATACTGTGCAAACACTCAAGATTCGAATCGAGAGTCTCCTGCGTTCTGTTTCAACTTTTTCTGACCAGCAAACTCGATTCATGCGTTCATGCGTTTGTATCGATGCTGTGGCATCTCTCACTCTAGGCTTTAAAGCTGAATTGGAGCTCGACATCGATTATGGCCTCATGAACTCTGTTCTTCGTTTTTTTGGTGATGAGAAAAAGAGACGGAATAAGTCAGTGGTACGGGAGGCTGAGACTTCATTTGGTTCAGCCACGAACCTACGTCAGCTGCCAGGCAACCAAGTGATGATGGATACATCGTTCGAAATAAAATGGAAGTGCTTAGTGCTGATTGGGATGAAGAAAAGCCTACAATCGGATCGTTGGGCTTCTTTGCTGAGATACTCTGATATACGTGGTCTGTACTCAGCAGAACACGACGACGAAACCAAAACTAATAGGCTGCGGGAGGTGGATAATGAATTGTTAAAGGCGTGGAGAGCTGCGCAACAACTTTGTTCAGAGCTGCGCGATATACCAGAGGAGCAGTTGACAGAAGATAAGCTGAACGAATTGGTTCCGTATTGGAAGATCTACATTGACGCAATGGAAGAGTCCTTGTCTGCCTTGAATCAGCGAGTGCATCCCTCAATCGACTCAGAGATGATCAACCTTACCTCCTACCTTTGCCGATCGACGGCTGTTGATCATTTGGAAGGCATTTTCTATGAATGGCCATCAAAGATGAATCTACCGGCAATGTGGGAGGGAATAAATTGGGGGGCGACACCTCCTGACTCCTTAAAGTGGTTCATGCCCCATCTAATACCCCCCCGCCTGTTAATTTGTCACCTCCTGGTTTGTGCCGATCCCAGACGACAACCCAACTTTGATCCTTCGACGTCCCGAATCGACTTAGTGGGTCTGGGTAGGCTAGTGAACAATCCCCAGTTGCAGTGGCTTTTTGGGGCTCATCAAGCAGACGACGTAAACGAAATTCAACTACAAGGTCCACAACTATACGCAAATCAACGCTGGCGGTTCCAAGACATAAGTGAGCATGGTGGAGTTGGATTCATGATTGAGATATTCTTCGCAGCCTTCAGGTCGCTTGAGGAGAAATCGGTGACAGATGACTCAAAAGGACTAATTGGGGCCACATTGCGAGCAATCAATGACAGCGGAAAGTCTGGGTATTTGAAGACCGCCAGTGGACGATTCTTGTGGTGGCTGCGGCAGGGATTAAGCAACGGCTTCCCATCGGACTCAACCCTGGAGGAGACCAAGGCTCCACAGCAATATATTCTGTGGTTGTTGTGGGTGCTATTTCATGGGGTTGACAAAGAGGGGGAGAAAGAGGAGGAAGAAGAGGGGGAGGAAGAAGAGGGGGAGAGAATAAAAAGGCGTAAGTGAATCTTCTCGATTACTATTCATACAAATCACTTGCTTATCATGATGTGGCTCCATTCAGCGCTATAACACTATTGCTCCCCTCTCCTACTTACTAACATTGGATGATTCTCTGCTTTTAGAATCATGTCAGACACCCATGATGCGTTACCTCCTTGAGTCCTTGCATGGACCATGCGATCTCTGTGAGTGCGGCGTTGGTCCATTCGATATAGAGACATTGACTTTACAATCCGAGCTTGAGTTGAAATGTTAAAATTGCGGCAGGCGTCTGTTTTATCTATTTCCCATCTTTATTTATGTACCATTGATCTCGTCTTTTTTGACTTCTTCCAGAGTCTGCATGGGGTGTACTAAATGCAAGTGCCATTGATTCGGGAACGTATAACAAGATATCGTTCGTCTGTACATCTCGTTGACCGGTTATAAACGTTACTTTAGACGTGTTGCGCATAGCTTCACCAACCTCTTTGACGCGCTTACGTCACCTTCCTGATTAGTATCTACTATCAACTCGGTAGTCCAAATACGAACAACAAGCAGAAGCATGTAGCTTGTCCCCCTACAAGAAGTTGGGTCACTGTCTTCAAGTTTCAACCCCAAACGCGTAGTAACTCTTGATCAACTTCTGTTGCATGGTTCATCGACAGAGTTGATCCAGCTAGTTCTGCCACTAACACGTCCTCACTGAAGAAGGATAAATTATCAAAGTCAGTGTCGACTGTGAAACCCTTCGCCAACGTGAACCAACTCTGACGGCTCTATCACCTCACTATAGTAATAGTCCAAATCCTCACGACCGCTGCTAACCCTTCCTAGCATTATGGTATGTCAGCCACTTACTCATCTAGTTGATGACCAAGTCCAATGCCAATGCTTACAACGTGGGTTTTTTTTATCTGCCAGACAATACAACAATCAGTACCGACACGTCACTCGATGAGATTTAGCTACCCCGGGCCCAAGTTCAACTACTATCAGTGGTTTCTCCCTGAATCGGACGCCCACGGCAGCAATGTATACATTTGTCATGCACAAGAAGGTATAAATACAGGCTAGGTATGTATTCCTTGTATCCACGATTCTCTAGTTTTCTCATACACCTTTCACTATCAAGCAACGTCAACATGGTCTTCAAGCTTTACGGTGTACCTCAGTCACCTTTTGTTCGCCTAGTGGCAGCAGTTCTGCTCGAAAAGAAAGTCCCTTTTGAGCTAGTCCTGGTCGATATGGCCAACGGCCAACACAAATCGCCTGAATACCTCAGTAAACATCCCTTTGGTCAGGTCCCTTATATTGTACGTTATTGTTTTATTTAGCCAGTACAGCTTCGACTCAGCGTGCTTTCTCCCCCTTTCTTCTGTGTGACTTGGTCAGGATGATGACGGCTTCATCCTCTACGAAAGCAAAGCCATCTGTCATTATATAGCGTCCAAGTACCCTAGCCAGGGGACGCCACTACTTCCAACTGGGCTCGAAGCCATTGCCCTCTTCCAGCAGGCTGTATCTGTAGAAGCATCGCATTTCAATCAACACGCGTTGGCAGCTGCAAGAGAAGTTCTTTCCAAACGGTAAGTGCTTTCATTCTACAAACCGCGCCTTTACACCCTCCTCGTTGTACGCCCGTCCGCTTACATGTTTGTGCTTCTGACAGGCGCCAAGGCTTGACTCCCGACCAAGCTGTTTTTGATAAGCATATTGCAGACTTGAGCGGCAAGTTGGATGTGTATGACAAGATTTTGAGTAAACAGAAGTATCTCTTAGGAGATGTAAGGCTTTTATTTTCTGGCAGACACATGGACCTCCCTTATAACACATTTTATTCTTCTAGGAAATTTCGCTCGTCGACTTTTACCATATCCCTATAGGATCTCTGCTTGCCGTTGCAGGTAGTAATGTTATGGAGTCGAAGCCGAATGTCGACAGGTAAGATATTTACTTATGGTGTAGGTGGAGGCTTTTCCTTAACGTTTTTCTTTCCCTACCTATCCTTTAAAAATTATAGGTGGTTCAAGGACATATGCTCGAGGCCATCCTGGCTAGCCGTGAAAGATGACATCAAGTCCACTAATTAGGCCTGGCCGTAGGAGGGGCTAAGCGCTCGGTTGTTTCTGAAACGCAATAGGCCTACCAAGAGGTGAACAGGAGAGTGAAAATGTAATGTACTGGTATTGTAGTTGCTCATCACAAGATCACCAGTCAAACGCAAAATCATATCCCATTTTACTTGGTGTTATTTCACCATTTTTTCTGCGGGAAAGTCAAACACTGGAAACAATTTAGCTCAAAAAGGACTCGGGTCAAACTCAAGCCCAAAAGGGGTAATGTGTGAAATCAAGTTTTGCTCATGTGATCGTGACACTTGACAGTGGCGGCTAATGCTGTGAACGCGCCTGCGGTTCCCAGTAGTATAGAAACTAGGACCAAGTACCCGTCTGCTACTTGGCATTATGGTATGCGTGCTATGTAGTGCTATGCAGGGCCCTGATTTGGGTGTCCGGGTAATTATTTTCCAAGGCTGACATGCGGTTTGCAACTTGAAAGACCCATTTCTCAAACCCATTTCTCAAACCACATCTTCAGTCAGTCGTTCTGCGCCCGTGGAATGCCTACCAGTATCGAACAGCGGAATGGTGTGTTAAATATAACCCGGTTAGACATGTACTCACATTCAGTTTCTTTGTAGATATTCAACGGGATTTCGACGGTCGTGCAGACAAATTATGGTCGATATACAACAAGCAGGCCGAAAGTTACGATAGGGCCCTCATGGAGACTTGGAAAGACGACATGGATAGCATCATCATCTTCGTGCGTATTACATTCCACCAATCCAAATTTCTTTTTAGAACTCATTTGCGTTTCCATCTCATACTCAGGCTGGTCTCTTTTCTGCCGTTTTAACCTCCTTCCTTGTTGATGCAACCAAGAATCTCAAGGCAGATCCTACAGATCACACAAATGCATTGTTGAACCAGACTGTGGTCCTCCTCGCCCAAATCTCACAACAACTCGGACCCAATGGCTCTCAGACTATCATATCACCACTCCAGCCGTTGGAACAATTTAAATTGAATCCTTCCGACCTCCGGGTCAACATCTTTTGGTACATGAGTCTAGGCTTTAGCATCACCGCTGCACTTGGGGCGACACTTGTACAGCAATGGGTCCGCGATTATCTACAAGTTTTCCAAAGGCTCAGCACTTCTTTGGAGCGCTCAAGAATGCGGCACTACCTATTCCATGGGTTATCTAGCAATCACATGGCACTATTAGTCGAATGCATTCCTGCGTTCATCCATATCTCCCTCTTCCTCTTCTTTATCGGTCTCGCTGAAAATCTATTTGCCACCAACCACGCTGTCGCTATCACAACAATTACTATCATCGGTTTCTGCGCTGTTTTCTACATCGGGTGTTCAGTTTTCCCTGTAATCTATCCACAAACTCCTTTCCATACCCCATTGTCTAATGTTTTCTGGAAAATTGGACAAATCATTCGCCCTCGCAAGCACAGTGATAGAAATAGAGAAGGAAAAATCGTACCTGTGAGCTCTGACATGGCTAAAGGCCGTTTGCAGCTTGCTATGGGCCACTCTAATCATTCTAATAATCGCATGGAACGCGATGCGGAGGCAATACGCTGGGTGCTCAGCAAAATTACCGAAGACAGCGAGTTTGAGCCTTTCGCTGCTGGCATTGGAGGATCGCTAGCCACTCCGTGGGGAGAAGATATCTGGAAGAATATCTTCGGAGAAAGCTCTGGAAAAATGCACTTGACACCTTATGACGGTGTAATAGCTTGGGACACTGTGCAAGCGCTTAAGATTCGTATCGAGAGTCTTCTACGTTCCTGTACTATTTCAACTCCTTCTGACCGGCAAAGTCGGTTCACGCGTGCATGCATCTGCATTGATGCTGTAGCATCTCTCATTCTAGGGTTTAAAGGCGAATTGGGGCTTGACATCGATAACGACCTCTTGAATAACGTTCTTCGCTTTTTTGGAGATGAGAAAAAGAGACGGGGTGAGTCAGTGGTGCGGGAGGCTGAGACTTCATTTGGTTCATCCATGAACCTACGCCAACTCTCAGGCAACCAAGTAATGGATACATCGCTCGAAATAAAATGGAAGTGCTTAGTGCTGATTGGGATGAGCAAAACCCTACCATCGCTGAATTGGACTTTGTTTCTGATAATCAATCAGATACGTGGTGTGTACTCAGAGGAATATAAGGTTGACGAGGACGAAGCCATAACTAATAGGGTGCGGGGGGTGGATAATGAGTTGTTGAAGGCGTGGAAAGCAGCTGGACGGTTTTATTCAGAGCTGCGCGATAAACCAGAGAAGCAGTGGACGGAAGATAAGCTGAACGAATTGGTTCCGTATTGGAAGATCCACATTGACACAATGGAAGAGTCCTTATCTGCCTTGGACCAGCGAGTGCATCCCTCAATCGACTCAGAGGTGGTCAACCTTAACTACTACCTTTACTTGTTGACGGCCTCTGGGCATTTGGAAGGCATTTTCTATGAATGGCCATCAAAGATGAATCTACCAGCAATGTGGGAAGGAATAAATTGGGGGACGACACCTCCTCACTCCATGAGGTGGTTCATACCGCATCTAATACCTCCCCGCCTGTTAATTTGCCACCTCCTGGTTTGTGCCGATCCTAGACGACAACCTAACTTCGATCCTTCGACGTCCCGAATCGACTTAGCAGGTCTGGGTAGATTGCTGAACAATCCCGAGTTGCAGAGGCTTTTTGACACTGAACCAGTAGACGCGGCAAGTGGACTTGAACCACAAGGTGCACAACCATACGCAAATCAACTCTGGCGGTTCCAAGACATACACGAGCATGGCGGAGTTGGCTTCATGATCGAGATGTTCTTTGCAACCTTTAGGTCACTTGAGAAGAAATCGGTGACGCCCGAGTCAAAGCAACCAATTGAAGCCACACTGCGAATAATCAGTGATAATGGAAACTCTGAGAATTTCAAGATCGCCAGTCGACGATTCTTGCGATCGCTGCGACAAGACGTTGGCATCCTATCGAACTCAACCCGGGAGGAGACTAAGACCCCACCGGTACATATTATATGGCTGCTGTGGGAACTATTTTACAAGAATGACGAGCACCGACCCAAAGATGAGAGTGAAGCGGACGAAGAAGAACTTGAAGTTGATGGGAAGAACGAGAATAAATGAGGCTTACATAAGTAGATTTTCTCGATTCCTTCAGCGCCTTTCCTGTTATGTACGGACTATAATTTGTCGGCACGGCTGCTGTTATCATCTCGGTTCACTCAACCAGTGGTGGGTAAGAAATTGTACTCTTCAATGTCTACGAGCATCATGATATTCATTGCATGTTGGGGGTCCTAGAAGCTCCTAGACTAAAACGTCTCCTGGACTACCTCGACCGCGTCAGTATAATATCCAGCTGTGATGTATCTGCCAAGATGACAAGCGAATCCACTCCGAGTCGCTTTACTACCAAAATTCCCATCCACACACAACACCGTCAACGGGATTTTCACAACTACAAATTATCTAACATCAGTATCTTCCCTCTCTGTCCCTTCATTCCGCTCAATCCACGTATTCGTGTTCGAATAAAAGTGCTTTTCCTTCATGAAGAACCGGCGTCCTTTGGTGTTGACGAGTCACCATCACGAGTGCAGACCTTTTCTACCGCATAATCCATGAAGACGCGTCGAAAGCGTACAAATACCAGCATTCATCCTAGTGCCAACCCCAGTGCTACCAATACCAGCGGTGGTTCCAGATGAACTCATTTCGAGAGAGAATAAACCCAGAAGAGATTTTGTTCCTTGGAGTTCCTAGGAATGCTCCAACTCCAAGTCACGCTGCTGGACCCAAACTCGTATTTATACCTCTGTCAACAATAACTACTTCCTGCACCTCTGCACCCGTCGACGGAAGAAACCAAAACCAACGATAAACTAAAACCCAATCTTCCTTCCCCACTCATCTCCCTCCCACGACAATAGGCGTTTTAACAGACGTTGAAAGAGTTTGAATTTGCGAGGGAGAAACACCTGCAGCAGCAGCAGCAACGATCAACAGCAACCAGAAGTCTGGGCGACAACAGTTACAGGGGTAACAACGAAACCAATACCAATGTTATAGAACTCCGTCTACTACTTCTTCCATCACTTCGTTAATCTTAAACGCCGGCAAGTTCGACAGCTACGATTGTAACTTTTGGACCAGCGAATCTGGTGATTGCATAGTGGTCGCAACAGCGATGGCGTAGCTGATATATCGTTGGCGGGGGGTGCAAGAGAATGCGATGCTTTGAGTGACGATAAAGGTCCATGTGTTCGGGCACTTATTATAGCGCTATCGAGTTTTAGCAATCAAGGGGTGTTGAACGTTTGAGCTTCACTTTCAATTTTTGCTGTTGTGCACTGGTCAATGTCTTTTCTCATTTCTGTCCCTCCCTCTCCCTCTTGTACAGGATTTTCCTTGTGCTGTCTGGTTATATATTTTGGGCAGTCCCAGTTTCATGACCGATTTTTCTCTTCATATTTTTTCAACACAAGTTCATTACTGCATTACCACAGCTCAACATAATCGCTTCCTGGAATTTTTGCCCTCTAGAACTTCAAACCTCTCTTCATTTAAAACCAGCAACATAGATCCTTTATTTTTATTTTTATTTAGTGTATATTTAGTTCGTAACGCGCTCGCCTTTATACATTCTTTCCCTCGTTTTATTCTTGACTTGGCAGAATTGCTTGTCCCTGCGACCACCACGGGAGACCTGTAGATCGATTTATTCAAAAGATCGCCCCTTCTTTTTGGATACACTCTCATAACTGTTGGCGTATCTGATAATTATCTATTTGTTTTTGTAATAGGAATGAAATGTTTGAAACAAACACGGGTCACGTTGTTTTTTTTATCTCAAACACTTCTCATAGAATGAGATTAAGACTCATAACGTCGATCCCAGTGCTTCTTGCTCTTTGCTTGGAGTGCTACCTGCCACAAATTGGAATACTGGGCCAGGGAGATAGCAGATTGGAGCTCTAACCGTAGAGTAATGCACCTTCGTATTGAATCCGGTGCGTGCGGAATTACATGACATTGGCGCTGAAGCGCTGACTGGTTGATGCACAGGCCTGTTTGTATGACAGGGCCACGTGCAGAACCATCATGGTTCTCTCGATCTGCTATCAGCCAGTGCGTTTGTTGCAGCGTTAATCCATGGCCTCCGACGAGCCAGACAAGAAGATCCTTCGTTTGACTGGTCAGTCGTTCAAATATCTAGGCCTCTTTCCGAACCTGAACACCGAATCTAGTTTTGAAAGGCTCGGGCCTCTCCAAACCCCGCAAATTTTCCAACATATTCTCCACAAGCCAGTTCCTCGTTGAGCTCCTGGTCATCCCAGATGACGGTCAGCAGAGTCGTCGCACAGAGGCCCGTGAGGGCAAAAATCCTCGCTGGGATGCCTCGTTCGACCTGTAAACAAGCGCTCCTTCAGTTTCTAACAGACTAGTTGCTGATATATCCTACAGGACTGTCACCGATAGTTCCGTCGTTCAACTGACGGTTTATTTCAGTGCCAAAAAGGGAGAAGAGCGATGTGGGCAGTTCTCTGTGGTTGTGAAAGATATATTCAAGGGATTTATTTCCTCGCCAGGTGCGTGAATACTTGACCAGAATTTGACCGTTCTGAAGCCATTCTAGAAACCACATACCAATTGGCATCCGGTTCACCCAACAAAGCTTCCAACTTGACGATTCGCACCGAGTTCATCTCCCTTGAACAACTCAACAAGGAAAGCTGCAACAAGCTCCCCAATGAAGCTGCAGTTGCTGCTGCTGTCGAAGAGGCTTGTACACATCTGCCAGCAACGCAAGATTCACAGTTACTTCCAACGGCGGCCGAGGCTCTCGTGACTGCGTCTGAATCTGCCGGACTAGCAGATGTCATTGACTACGTTGAAAAGATTTTGAAAATAGGGGATGCTGTAGCGGAGGTGGGTTGTCCATATCTCCTTCGCTTATCCTTGTGGACTCAAAGACGCTTCCAGGTTCATCCATACGCGAAGGCTGCGTGGGCGGTGTTATCCTTGATACCCAAGGTCTGGCAGGCTCACCATTCCAATTCCTTTTACTGAGTCATCGTGTTCTTCAGATGGTCGTGCGCCAAGCCGAGCTCAATCGTCAGATACAGGAACTCTGGGAAACTGCTGCAGACATGCTCTCTTTCCTTCAAGCAGCCCAGCCTGTCATCGAGCCCCCGTTATTGCCGACGGTGTCGGCCATGATGAAGCAGATCCACGCATGTGCTGTGTTCATTACGACATATGGCGAGAAGGGATTTATAGGTATGCGACATACACGTCCCTCACAGGCATCCACTGACACTTTCCAGAGCGCAACATGTCAGGCAATGCCATCAGTGAATTCATGTCTGCCTTCAAGACGCTGAAAAAGCGATTTGAAGAGCGCTCTGCCCTTGAGACCTGGAAGCTCGTCCATTCAATGGAGGGTGGTGTGGTGCAAATCGGTGCCTCCATTGCTGAAATAGAAAGCCTCGGTAAGTCCTTTGGATTGTCAGCCTGCAGGGGTACATTTGCAACTCATTTCGCTTGTTCAGAAAAGAGAAAGCTCTTATTGTCCCTGCCTGGTGCATCTCTTCCCGGTGTGCAGTGGGACCTCGGCAAAATATGTCTTCCAAAGACGCGAACGCAACTCATCGACAAAATCATCTCTTGGGTGCATTCCCTCGAAGATTCACACAGAAGTCTATGGCTGCATGGTGTTGCTGGGTCCGGCAAATCCACGATCGCAAACACCATCGCTAAAATATTTGAGGAGCTCCACTGCCTTCTGGCAAGCTTTCGCTTCACGACACAGACTTGCGATAACCCTCGCCACTTATTTGGAAACATTACCTCCCAGATGGCCCGATACAACCAGTCACTCCGCAAGGAGATCATCACTACCGTTGAGAATCAAAGTGACATGAACAGTCATCCACTTCGAAATCAG
This sequence comes from Phlegmacium glaucopus, assembly GCA_015039465.1. Lineage (NCBI taxonomy): Eukaryota > Fungi > Basidiomycota > Agaricomycetes > Agaricales > Cortinariaceae > Phlegmacium > Phlegmacium glaucopus. The sequence continues at coordinate 258,890 of MU130701.1, forward strand.
TTCAAAACATTCATCGTTGACCCTTTGAACTCGACAATGTTCACTGGTCCGGCCCTCATTGTCATAGACGCTTTGGATGAGGCGGCAACTCGCAGTGCCGATGGGAGCTTGGAAGGAAAGGAGGAAATGCTTGCGGCTCTGGCAGCAGAAATCCCAAATCTCCCCTCCTTCGTCAAAGTGCTCTTAGTTAGTCGGGACGAGCACGACATTAGCACTCATCTCGGTTCTCTGGGCCGGCAAATAAGCATTGATAATCTCCCTGACACCGACACCGACATCCGTGCCTATATCGACCACAGATTGTCGCAAATTCGACAGCAGATTTGTCAGCGCTCCCCCAGTTCTTCCAGTGACTGGCCAACTGATGACTTGGGCGCGCAACTGACCAAACGGGCATCTGGCCTGTTTCAGTGGGCTAGAGTGGTCTGTGCATACATCCAGGAGTTCGATCCGCCAGGTCGACTACAGGATGTGCTCTCGCAGCGCGAGCTCGATACGGATGGGAAAGGACCCTCGGCTGAGGTGGTTCTCAACAACCTCTACCTGAACATCCTGCAGAAGGTGCAATTTCCTCTTGAGGACTTCCAAGACATCTTTGGCTGCATTCTCTGTGCCAAGATGCCTTTCACGCACAAGGCACTTCATGCATTCCTTGTGCTTGGGGTCAATGATGTCAAGCTGTCTCTCAGCAGGTTAGCATCTCTGATTCTTACCCTTGGCTCAATCCTCCAAGTGGAGCCATCTTTGGAGGTTGCCAATTCAAGCAATCCTGAACCACTCATCCGCATCCTTCATCCATCTTTATATGACTTCTTCGTCTCCCTGAGACGATGCACAGACACACGCTTCCATATCAACCCCACCATTCACAATGTCCGCATTGCTGCCCGATGCTTTGCGGTCATGGCTACAATGTTGACCCGTGACATTTGCTCAATTCGTGATCCTACAAAGTTTAACTGGCAGGTTCTTGACCTCGTCGACAAACATATACCGGCGCATCTGCGGTACAGCTGTCGATTCTGGGCCAGGCACCTCATGTTCGATGAAGATGCAAAGGTATTTGCAGTTGCAAAGGAATGGTTGTTTGAGCATTTGCTCCACTGGTTGGAGGTGATGAGTCTTCTGGATGAGCTTGATGATGCTTTTGCGATGCTAAAGATGGCGGAAACATGGTTTACGGTAAGTATCTTTTCAACTTTCCATGGTTTTCATTTCCTTAAATGTACATCAGAAGTCCGCAATGGTCACCAGTGATTCTACACTAGAGTTGCTGAGAGATTCAATACGCTTTTTGGAGTATTTTGATGATCCAATACGAAGCAATGCCGCACACATCTACATCTCTGCCCTCCCATTCACCCCTCCATCAACAATGCTGTCGAAGACATTCATGCCCAAGGTGACGCACATTCCTCGTGTCATTTCGGGTCTTCCTCCAAGTTGGTCGGCATGCATCGCCACACATGAACAGCTGCAAGTATCCCCAGACCGATTGCACCTGCTGACTCCAGTTTGGGGCAAGAGTCATCAGCGCCAGGTTTGGAGTTTTATGACAGGTGGAACAATTGGGGTTCCACTCATGCACAATGCACCAATAACATTCGCTCATTACTCAGAAGATGGAAAGTTCATCATGGCAGCGGGTGCTGACTGCATCATACGGGTATGGAATGCTCAGGGAGAAGCTCATTGCAGACCTTTACGTCCTCATATCAATAACTTGAAGTTTGTCTCAGCAATTGTTCTCTCACCAGATGCCACGCGTATTGCTGTTACTTTCGACGCAAGCACCCTCTACCTCTGGGATACCGTAACTGATAACTCTTTAGCATTCCTCAACTGTGGTCCAGAGTGTCGATCGCTACACTTTTCGTCAGATGGGAAACATTTGTTTATTGGTTGGTTAGATGGCATCATGATTTTGGATGCAATCACTGGTGATGAGCTTTGCAAGCATCACTTAGAGAGGTTGCAGGGTACTAACAGCCGGGAGAGTGTCATGTTCTCCGCCCAAGGAACCAGATTCATGCGTGGTGTAAAGTTTGGTGTGGACTGTATATATGTATATGGCACTGTGGTCAGCGCCACAGATGGCATCCAAGTGCTAGACTCCTGGACCTGCTCTAAGATTGGGCAGCCACTGGGTCCAGGAGAGGCCTCTTTCTCCCCAGACGGATCACGCTTGGTCTTCACAAGGAGTGACACTCTTTACATCTATGACACTTTGACAATGGATGTAATCTCCAAGCTTAGACTCGGATGCTCCTCGATCACTGCATTTGACAAGCATGCATGGTGGGGCAATACACTATATATGAGTAGCACCGAGAGCGACACTATCGACACCATCGACGCAACTTCCGGCCAATTCTTGGGACCATCCCTCACAGTGCCTCCAGGCAATCTTGAGAGCAACACTATCCATACCATCGACACGACTTCCAGCCAATTCCCGGGACCATCCCTTGTAGCGCCTTCAGGCAATCCATTGTCTGCAGCATCCTGGTCTTATGATGGAGAGAGCATTATAGCCATTTACAAAGACAAGGTTGTTCGTATTTGGAACGTGCGAGCAGGTGTCTGCGAATCCTTTGATCCACTTCCCTGCACAGATATGGTGAACCGCATTTTCATCTCCCGCAATTCAAAACGCTTCATCACCTCAGATAGCTTAGTGGCTCAGGTTTGGGACCTCGATGCCCTCCGTCTTGGTTCCCAGCCCACGGAGTTTCCACAACCCATAACAATGATCACTACATGTCCAGCATCTTCATTACTTATTGTCACGAACGAAGACATGATGCATAGAGTTTGGCACCAAACGACAGGTCTTCTTGTACGCACCATCCAGAGCACACATACACAGAAGATCACATCAACTGCCTGTTCTGCAGATGGGAAATATTTTGCTTCTTCATGCGAGGATGGAACCATTTCAGTCATGCCCCTGCTACATGACAACACCGTGACCTCCTTCATGCTAGCAGGACACACAGGATCCGTAACTGCTCTCACATTCTCAAAAAAGTCTGGAAGACTGGCCTCGGCATCGGAGGATATGACTATTCGAATATGGGATGTGGGTGCTGGAGCAGAAGCCCAAACTGCATTGAAGAGCCGATTTCGACTCCTCTCCTGCATCGCCTTCTCAGCCGATGACTCCTCAATTCTTGCTGTGTCTTCCAAAGAGCCTATCGGAACAATTCATACCCTCACCACCAACATGAATCGAGCAGTGAGCCTAGCTGTTCTGGGTAGTTATGACAATAAGCTTGTTGAGCTTAACAACTATACTCCTCGCACTGCGTGGGCCACAGTCCTTCCCAGTCAACACGAAATTCTCTCACTCGATGCTATTGGCCAGCCGCGAGTTTGGGAGACAGCTACGGGGAACTTGCTTCGGGTACCAAATCAGCTGGGGACTGAAGGACCGTTGAACGACGTTGGGTTCTCTGCAGATGGCAGTCGCGCCATTTGCTGCTACGAGAAGCGAGCCAGTCTGCAACTGTACGATTGCACAACTGCAGCAGAAATCGGCAGGCCCATTATCATTACTGGAAACATTGCTGCATTCCAGTTCTCCGCTGATGGTCGGAAGCTGGCAACTGTCTCGAACAATACGCACATCGCACTGCAGGTCTGGGACACGGATTCCGGAAGTTTGATCTTGGAGAGTGAGGAGTGGTTTTCAGGGTCAATCATCTCATTCGCTTTTTCTCCAGATGGATCCGCTATTTGCTGTTCCGATTCCACTCAGGAGCTGCGAGTATGGGATACCGAAACTGGGAAAACAAGGTGGCATAAAGAATACTACCCTTCAGAAGCGCGAAAAGCTGTCTTTTCGCAAGATGGCATCCACGTCTTTGTCTACAATGAATGGCAGTGGGTTAAATCATTCGACGCCAACACAGGAGCTGAGTTGGGCACCACCATGGAGAGCGCTGACCAGATCGTTTCCGGACCACCATTGCCCGCCATGTACGACCCCAAGACTCACGCAGGAACAGAGTCTACAGTTGTTTCTCCAGATGGGTCACGACGAGCCCTTGTCACACCAATTCCCTCGCAATGCGTTGTCGATACGGAGACACTTTCCATTACGGCCACCTTGGAGCCCATTCCAATGTCATCCATTTTCCTTCCCCAATTCTCCTTAGACGGCAAGCGAGTGGCCGCAATCATCAACCACGGAAAGATCGCCGTTTGGGATGCAGCGACAGGGAAGCACCTTAGTCAACCCTTCCAATATGAGGGCTGCTTTGCAATTCACTCTTTTGCTTTCATCTCGAGTTCTCAGCTCAGCTTCACCTACCTGGAGCAAGTCGATGATGACAAGTATCATTCCTACAGCCTAGATCCCGTGTATTTCGGCCTTTGGGACTTTCAGAAGGGCTCCAGCGCACCAAGTCCCTTCGCAGGCAGGCCTCTTCGGGATACGGCCTTGTCTCCTGATGGCAAACATCTCCTCATGAGTAGCGATTTTGGAGAAGATGTCACGGTTTGGGATGTGGAAACTGGGCAGGCGAGCCGGCGACTTGAGAAACCCCGCGTGGTCAATTCACCTGGGTACTTTACAGTGTACAATGTCGCTTTCTCTCCAGATGGGAAGAAAATTGCGCATGTCAACGACGATCAGGGTGGCATTCATGTTTGGGATCTCATTTCAGGTTCGTTTTCTATCCTACGCTTGTCGCATTCTGACCAACAAGCTTGCAGGTGATTTGCTGTCCCATGTAGATACTCTACAAGCGTATGCCGATGACACCAGATTCATTCAATTCATTCAATTCTCCCCAGACTCGAGCAAAGTTCTTTGCGTCACAGATGACCAGTTGATCACCGTCTGGGATGTGTCGCATTTACCACTTGCCGCTGCAACAGTCACATACACCTACCCCGAACATCTCCCTCTCACCAAGGACTCAATGACCGACGACCAGGGCTGGTTCCGTGGTCGGGACGGCAAACGGCTGCTTTGGCTTCCAATGGCCTTTCGTCAGGATAATGGTCAATGCTGGACGTCCGAGCCAGATGGGAAACTGACGATTGTTGGAAACAGACAGGCTCCTCTGTTCATTGATGCGAGTGACTACATCGACAATGTGGAAACGGTAAAGGTGGGCTGGCGTAGAGGAACTGTGTGCTCGCCGCCCATCTACAGGAAGAATTACCGGGATGGAACGCGGCCCACCTACAGGGGGTATTACAGGGATGGATATCCACAGCGGCTATTGCAGAGGGCTTTAGTTGACAATGGTCTGGCCTGAAGGTGAGCCGTGCTCGTACACGACAGAACAATGACTTACCAGCAAATCTTAGCTCCCTGTCCGTTACTGTAATTAGACACCCACGGTGACCTACCACTGTAGAATCTAAAAATGTCGGAATAACAATGCTCGGTATTCGATAGGTGGGGTGTTGGGCTCGGTTCATCCTGAAGGCCTGAAAGTCGATCGATCAGGGACTCGGAGGGACCCATGGTTATCAAGAATGTTGGGAGTGACCAATTTTTTTAATTCAAAATAGTATTTAGGGATTGTTAAGGGTAAACATTGGTCCAACCTGAATGAGATATAGTCATTTTACTGAAATTGGGGGTATCTTTTCAGGTCCGTACGTGATATGTAGATTATCCTTCCCTTCAACGTTTTTAACGTCAACGAGATAAGACTGAGCTGGTTGAGCCCACCAATCGGATGCTCAAGGCAAAGTCTGATGTGAAATTCAATATTTGCGATGCTCTTGGTTACTCATCACCACCATGGGTCATCATCGCATCTCAAGCTCTCAAGTTTTGAGGTATGTATTTTCATTTGTGTATTAAGATACACTTTGAACTTATTACAGCGGATATTTGCAAGCCATAGCTCGCAGTTCAAGACCTCTTTGTTTCTACCTCAACGCTCCAGAGCGTAGATTGTTTTCCACTGACGACATCCAGCAACACTTGCTGCTTTGTTTTTTTCAGTGTGCCCTCTCTTCCTCAATGACGATGAACCAACGAGTGAATAGACTCGCTGATCCGATTCCGCTTTTTTGACTCCAGCACCCTCCCGAGTCCCATTCTACAATAGCAACCATGAGCAAGTCTTGCTTGTCTGGTTTTTCTTTTCACCGCCAGCTCCCCCCTCGTTCCCTGACGACAACAACCAGGGATTCAATAGGCTGGTACATTTTTTCAACTCCAGCATCTTAATCGCCAGCGAGTCGATATAACTCGCTTGTGTTTTTTCTCGAGCCCAGCTTCTTGCATCAACGTGTAGTGGATAGAGTACTTTAGGTATGTTGTCGTGCTCTTCACTTTTTATCACACACATAGACTACTTTACTAATACTTTAGACAGGTTATACTGGACTTCCCAACACCGAAACTAAGACTTCCGCCATACTATCACACTCGAACAAGTACCCAACGGTGCTCGTTCATGTCTTTCGCTATACACCCAGCCCCGGCCCTTGCCCAACCCACACGTGTGAATGAGCACCCAAAGGTACTTCTTCTTGACTAATGCACGCGAACGAGCACCTTCAGGTGCTCGTTCGTATCCTTTTCTTCGACCCTGACCTAGCACACGCCGCCCATCTCCTCCATCAACCCCTCTCTTGACCCACACCGCAAAAAGCACACTTGTGTTGCTGCATCGATGCCTACAACCAGCACCTGCGAGTCTGTACAACTTTCGGGTGGGTTTCTTTGTGCCCCGATGCCTCCCTTTCACATACCAGCGCCAGCGAGTCAGCATGCTCGCTGGTGAATCGTTTTGTGCCCTGACCCGCCTCGTTCGCATACACCAAGCACGCGAGTCTGTACATCGCGGGTGGGTCTTGTGCCCCGATCCCTCGCTGTAACAATATTACCAGCACCAGCGAGTCAGCATAACTCGCTAGTGCATTTTTTCGCCCCTCGGCCTTACCATCTCCGTTTATAACCACCACCAATGAGCTCATACGACACGCTGGCGCTTCTTCTCGTTCTCGGCCCCTTGTCCCCGCGTGCAGCCGCCACCAGTAAGTTAGCACACTCCCTGGTGCACTTCTTTATGCCTGGGCCACCCCGTCTTCACATACGACATCCACCAGCCAGTCAGCATAACTCGCTGGTGCATTTTTTCGGTGCCAGCCTCCTTCCTTACAACGACCACCAGCGAGTCATATATTGACTTGCTGATTTGTTCTTTTTGTAGCCTGATCCGGACATTATGGGTGGTGCCCGATAATTTATCGATGGGATGAAACCTGATGAAACTTTATGGATTGGGTTGGATGATATGTTGCCAGATTGCTTATCAACCCAAACCAAAAAAAATTCTGGATGAAATCAGAGGGACGTGCAACTTTTGGTAAGTTCGCAACATCCTTTCTTATTTTTTTTTCATTTTTTCGGTATATGTGTATTTTGTTAATGAAACACATCTCATTCTTTCTGTGGATCTACATTTGAATTTATGAAAACAATCTGCCTGTGAATACGTAGGGTTGAATGTTGAGGCTTGGACAACTCGGGGACTCGGGCTTGTTCAGGTTTGAATTGGAGGATCCTATGAGTTTAGAAGAACAAGATAGATCTTGATTTTGTCCCGAATTCATGATACATTGAGGTGAAGGTGATGAAATGGGCATAGCGACGTGTTCTCGTTATGCTAATATTTCAATTCTTTCGTAACCATGTTAGACAAAATCTGTGTAAAACTAATTAATAGATGATTGTTCAATATTTGAGCGACTTGCCGAATATTTTAAGGTTTATTCTACTCAAGGCTAACTGACCATCCAGAATGCTAAATAAATTGATAACTAGAGCCATGTTTGAGCTTGAGAATGTTGGGCCTGAGGAGACGGCGAAGTTGAAATCACTCCAGCCACAAGTCTATCGCAGTCGCCTAGGCATTTGCTGATCTCCGGAGGCTAAAAACCTTTGTCCTTGCTCAAGTTCATACATTACAAAACGGCAGGGGCATGAATATCAGGATGATCCTTTTATGTACTAACATTTGTCACTTTTCGGACTTCTTCTGTCCGTCGTCGGAGGTGTGCATACGTATATGATACGAGATGAAAGTGTAGTAGGTGTAATGTAAAAGTGGGGTTGCTATCGATGTAATATTGACTCACACGAGGTCCGAGAACAGGTCCAAAAGGTGTATAATGTTCGTGCTACGTAGCAGTACGAGTATAATTTAAAGGTAAGGAAAAAGGAAGGAAGAAGGTTGTTCCTCCCAGCTGGTAGTTCGATATCCCGATTGTACGATTGGGATGCAAAAGGAAATGGGTTGCCCAAAATAGTGTAACAACGTGCCATCGATTCGATAACGCATAACAAGATATCGTTCGTCTGTACGTCTTAGCATATGCGTTAAAATACATGTGTTGCGCATAGCTTCCGCTGACTTAGAACTCCCCTCCTCGTCGTCCTCTTTCCTCCTCTTCTTGTCCTTTTCTTCCGTAGGGTGGACCTTCGAGGTGAAAGCCGTCAAGACAGCAGAAAATAGGCCGGCTTCATCAAAGGTAAGGAAAATGTCCAATCTTTCCCACCACCTAGTTCGTTGAGTTTTGATTTGGACTTTCGCTTTCCCATTGTCTTTCGTGCTAACATCGTGTTTTGCATTAGAACCACTAGCGCTTGCTAATAAAGCAGAATCGCTTGCAATTCTATTCCTCGTCATGAGGAAGATGGGTGGGAAGGAAGGTTTCTTGGCGTTGATTTTCACTTTTTTCCCCGTCGTTGGGTGTGCAGGTTCGGTTGTTGATATAGACACAGGTATAGATACGAGTTTGGATCCAGCAGCGTGACTAGGGTCGGATTCTACACCCAGAGGTATAGACGAAGACATAGACTCCAGGCTGCCACGAAAAGCTGAAGGAACAGGACGTAGGGCATTGCTAGGAACCCCGAGGTATAAAGTCCACTCTGGGTTTATCCTCTCTTGAGGTTTCTTGCGCTCCGTTCATCTGGAACCGCCGCGGCCGTCGTTATTATCAACACTGGCGTTGGTGATGGGATCGATTCTAGGATTCGTGTCATCGACGACTTGGAGTTGGACTGGTAGGATCGTGCTTACACCCCAAATCTAAATCCAACAGAATAGTATCACTGTCAACTTCAACAGGAATCGAGGGTTCCTTCAATCGCTCCACGGCTTCAACATTTCCATTTTCCATATCTTCCGATTTCGAGTCTGGCGGTGATTCTGGCGTTTATCCCGGTACTGACGAGCGACACAGAATCCCACTCTCCCTCTTAGAACTCCTTTTCGAATTCTTCCTAGAACCGGTGTCTAAATCTTCGAAATCACGTTGGAAATCACATCCACTACCGTGAATGACCTGTCTGCCAACTGCGTATTGTCTCGGTGTTGGTGTGGTAGGATGAGGGCAGCTGTGTGATCGTGTATGGAGGTAGGGAAATCATGTTTTCCTTTTCTCGGTCGTCGTCGGTTGTGTTTGGCTTGTGACAGTTCAAGATTGGAATTAGATGGTGAAGTGGAAGTAGATATAAAGGCGAAAATTCTTAAATCGGAGGGTATAAGTGTAGGATGCCTCGGTTTTGGTGTGGAGGCCAATCGTGGGTTCCTTCCGCAGACCCACACTAACACTCTTAGCCCGTCCTCGACTACCACCCGCCGAAGATACAAGGACTGGTAAAGGTGAATCTACAAATGTCTTTTTGGCGAACTCAGGGATCTGGGAAGAGCAAGCGACAAGAGACGCATCAATCGTTAAAACCGCCGAATCAGGTCCAACACCAGCACCGGCAGTTGCATTCCGGTGACCTCTGTCGGACGAACACAGGAGGGTCAGGTAAAGGGCATGAAAGTGTGGAGAGCTAGGAGCTGGACGTTGAGGAGTCTAGGCATGTATCAGCCTTGAATGGATTACGAGAGAACAATTAAAACTTACTTGGACGGACTTGCCACGTACTCTTCCCCGTCCAGACGAGACGGAAGCTCCACAGCTCGATTTCCTTTCGACAGCGTATACTCTGTCCTTCTTCCATATAAGGGGTCAAGGACCTAGGCAAGGAATATTCGCTGATTCACTGCTACTCAAGGTCATGATCTCTTCAATTCCATCATCGTCAGTTCTAGAAACAAAGATGGATGTGATTGGACCTCTTGAAGATGCAGATGAAGTTGGCGATTGAGGTTCGGTGGGAGGTGTTCGCTATCCTGGAGTATGCAATGGATGCTGGTCAGGAAAACCCAAGTTAAAAGATTGGAAAAAGCACATACAATTCTTTCCTTGAGGTCTGGATTCTCCCTTACAGCATTTATCCAGTGCGCTCTTTCGTGTGTATAAGAGGCGGACTTGGTTATGAAACATAACTCTGCTTGACTTATATTTTGAGTGGACGTCGACGTCGAACAAACCGATGAAGTGAGTGGCGGGTGTGAAGGCCAGCGTATTCCAAGATTTAACGGCACCGACTTTGGTAATGGAAAAGGAGGTTGTTAATCTTCCTGTTGGTAAGATAGCAGACATTTCAGGAGAGGTATGTTTGAACACGTCACGTGTTCGCTTTCCCACAGCCAATAGTGTTGACAAGTGTGACTTTCTACTTGCTTTCTTTCAACACTACTAGTAATGGCTCCAACGACTCGCTGCTGCTGCTCTTCCTCCTCTCCTCTGTTACATGCTCCATGATAGCGAGCACACCTCCAAATGACACTCTCATCGTGAACTTCGATGGCATCTTCAAACAGTCCAATCCTACCCATCTTTGTTCCAGATTCCTGCGTTCGGGGATAGATCAGTCATTGTTTCATCGGCGGGTGGTCGAGGTCGAGCTAAGACTCTTGCGTTAGTGCTAGTGTAGGTCTGCGGAAAGAACTGGTTGTCCGATACCAGCGCTTGTCACCCACAATTTACCTCCACACCAAAACTGAGGCATCTAGAATATCTCATTCCACCTCTACTTTGACTTTGACTTTGACTTTGACTTACTGACGGTGACCCGCTTCTTACCACGAACTCTCAACTTATTCCAGCGAAAAAGACTAAGACCAAGACCAAAAGGATTTCGCAACTTGCACATCCGATCGTACATACGCTTCCATCCAATGCCATACCAACACTGAGGGCAATGCGGAGTTGATGAGACAAGTCATTCGCGGTAGTGGATGTGATATTCAATGCGATTGTGAAGATTTGGATGTGGGTTCTAAGAGGGGAGAAGGATGGATGTATCGCTCGCCGGCACTGGAATCCGTCATCCGAGTCGTTATAAAGCCGCACCTCACTGGCCTTGAGCGCACCAGTACGCCTAACCGGGTCCTTTTAGCAGTGCCATCGACATGCTCGAGATAACCACGCGCATCGACGGACCACTAGAATCGGTCTTTGAAGACAACCTTGTTTGTGTCGGCCTCGTCGAGCTTTAGGACTTTCATGAAGTCATCGCCTACTATTCCTTGTTCCTGCCCTGCTCCTGGGAGTAAGGTAGGAATATGAAAAGCCATATTTCGGGTCAAAATCGTCGAGTTTTGTTACGGGGTCCACGGCCCATAACCTGCTGATTGTTTAGAGAATTTCTCGGCCAAGAGCCTGAACTTGGATAGGTGACAAGCTCAGATATCATTGGCGAAGGTAGCTATATTTATACACAACATAATGAGCAGTCTGAATCCGTAGCTAACTAGAAGTCGATAGGAAATCCGAAAATGAAAAAAAAAAAACAGTATCCGACAAAACCGAGCAAGCAAGGACGTAACGAGGGGGATCGAGACAATAGGAATGAAAACGCTATGAGGACGCGAAGTAAAGAAATAGCAGAGATACACATTGGAAAGTAGTGGCGCAGATATGTCGTGGTGCGTGCATACAGGCGATCGCCCTGTCGCCTAATCGACAGTTCCGGGTTGATTTCCCCAAAGATCGATCTCTCGCTGGCATGCCTCGGCAAATATTCTGCGAAGTTGGCCGTAAGAAATGTCCTTCCACACGTCGTAGTTATCCACAAAAAAAGCTTGACAGATCAGAATTATGAGTAGTTATAACTCAGTACTACTTAACTCACTTTTCTCGGTATATTTCTTAGCGTCTTCATTAGAATTTGGTTCGACCCAGTACTTGTACCAAATAGTATCTGTTGCGCAAGTCAGCAAAAGGGGTCTAGAGAACTTCCAAGTTGAGGGTAGCTGCCTTTGTGTGCCGATTTATCTTTCAAATCAATTGCAATCGCATAGTATGACTATCACAGGTTAATTGTTATCATTTGAGTCATTTAATAAGAATGCGACATGGACATGCTTGCCTGAATACACGGGATCATCGCAACCAAGGATGTAACCCAATCAAAATTCTCAGCCACGTTGGTGGTGTAATCGGTATACTGCTCTGTTTCAAATTCCCTCTTAGCGTGTAAGACGATATTTTCCTTAATTTTGAGGTCATCCGTACAGGTATCGAGCAAAATAGTGGCATATTTTGCATCGCTCTGGATCTTTGCGGATAATTGCTTGTACGTCTTCTTGTCAGGGGCGGTGGTGGATCTATCGGTGTCGAACACCATGAGCTTTCCACAATATAAGAAATCTTGCTGTAGAAAACAATTACTTGTGTATACGAAAAATAAAAATGCATCAACAAACGTACGATCATGTACCACTTAAACCCTTTTGTCACTGGAATGTTGTCACTCGCAGCATCTTTCATCTCTTTGCAGAATTGATTGTTGAGCAGACTTTGCCATATTTTGCTTTCGTCTCTCATAAGCCTGGCAACTAAATCCCTGGTCTTCAAGTTAGCCTGATGATGATCACACACAGAGAGATCGGGCAATGGAATACCCAAATCGGGACGGATCTTGTTAAGCTGATCGGAAGCGTGATGTAAGCAAGAACCGTCCACTTTGGTTCATAGGAATAATTTTCTCGATGAGTCAATCTCCTTGAGCGTCCTTCGGCCTTTTTTTGTGTACGGACTATAATTTGTCGGCACGGCTGTCGTTATCCTCTCGGTTCACTCAACCAATGGTGGGTAAGAAATTGTACTGTTCGATCTCTCATGATATTCATTGCGTGTTCAAGTTGGGGGTAGAAGCTCCTAGACCAAAAGGTCTCCTCGACTACCTTGACCGCGTCAGTATAATATCCAGCTATGATGTATCTGCCAAGATGACAAGCGAATCCACTTGCTTTACTACCAAAATCCTCATCCACACACAACACCGTCGAACAACTACAAACTATCTAACATCAGTATCTTCCCTCTCTGTCCCTTCATTCCGCTCCTCAATCCACGTATTCGTGTTCGAATAAAGGTTCTTTGCCTTCACAAAGAACCGGCGTCCTTTGATGTTGACGAGTGTAGACCTTTTCTACCACATAATCCTTGAAGACGCGTCGAAAGCGTAAAAATACCAGCATTCATCCTAGTGCCAACGCCAGTGCTATCAATACCAGCGGTGGTTCCAGATGAACTCATTTCGAGAGAGAATAAACCCAGAAGGGACTTTGTTCCTTGGAGTTCCTAGGAATGCTCCAACTCCAAGTCACGCTGCTACTAGACCCAAACTCGTATTTATACCTCTGTCTACAATAACTACTCCTGCCACTGCACCTCTGCACCCGTCGACAGAAGAAACGAAAACCAACGATAAAACTAAAACTAAAACCCAATCTTCTTTCCCCATTGACACTCATCTCCCTCACACGACGATAGGCGTTTTAACAGAAGTTGAATTTGCGAGGAGAAACACCTGCAGTAGCAGCAGCAGCAATGCCAACGATCAACAGCAACCAGAAGTCTGGGCGACAACAGTTACAGGGGTAACAACGAAACCAATACCATTGTTATAGAACTCCGTCTACTACTTCTTCCATCACTTCGTTAATCTTAAACGTGAGTTCGACAGCTACGATTGTAACTTCTGGACCATCAAATCAGGTGAATGCATAGTGGTCGCAACAGCGATGGCGTAGCTGATGTATCGTTGGCGGGGGGTGCAAGAGAATGCGATGCTTTGAATGGCGATAAAGGTCCATGTGTTTCTCGTTTCTGTCTCTCCCTCTCCCTCTTGCACAGGATTTTCCTTGCACTGTCTGGTTATATATATTACCCAGCTCAACATAATCGCTTCCTGGAATTTTTACCCTCTAGAACTTCAAACCTCTCTTCATTTAAAACCAGCGACATAGATCCTTTATTTTTATTTTTATTTAGTGTATACTCAATTCACAACGCGCTCGCCTCTATATATTCTTTCTGTCGTTTTATTCTTGACTTGGCCAATCGCTTGTGGGCGGGCCCTGGGCCAAGCTTCGATTTTGATAGGGATGGGTGTGTACTAAAGTTGCTGGGTGCTTCGGATCTGGGGAGGCAGCCTGGTTTGATTTCTCCGAATTTTGGGAGTGGAGGGTGGGTGAAAAGAACGAAGTGATGCAGGAGGGGCTCGACTTAGGATTTGGTCGTATGGACCTCAGAATTTCTTATGTAAGGACCACCACGTGAGACTTGTAGATCGAATTATTACCTTGCTGTAAAGCAAGGTTTCTCCCAGGTCTAAATTCAACATTTGTTGATTTACAACGTCATGGTATAACACAAATAAATACAATACGATTTCATTCATGTTCTAAATTTCTAAAGCCCCCGAAATGTTGTACCCTTTTTTTGTACATGTTTGGTCTTCAAGAACATGTAGTCACATAAGCTACCGTTTGTTGTCGTTTCAACATCTTCGGGCCTCAAAAATCTCACCTTTTGCCTACCTCTTCCCCAACATCCCTACCACCCTCATCTGTCGTTCATCCCCGACCATGTAACACCAACATCTCTTGAAAAGAAGAAAGGAAAGGACATCACCTGACACGGCGTTCTCTCCTGTACCCTTATCGACGGCTGGCCACTCCGTATTGTTATTGCATAACCCTAAACCCTTACCTCCTGCTCTCGCTTGCTCTCAAATTTACCATCCCACCCAACCCTATCCCTCTCTCTCCCTCGTCGCTTTTTTTCGACAGCCGCTCCCTGTGTATTCAGACGCCTACCTCTGACTCGCTAGACAGACTCAAATAGAGTCTACCACTTAGACTCTTATGCTCCCGGTCACCGGTAATGTCTGCACTCCTTCCAAACCAAGCGGTCAAAGTTAATCTTCCTGATAGTAACATATACATATAACTTACTACCCACCCTCAAAATAAAAAGTTACCACCCGCTTTCGCGTTCTCTTCCTTTTTTGTGCGAAATGTTTGCACTCATTCCATGCCATCTGTTAAGTTTAACCTTCCCAAAAGTCCTCATTGCCTGCTAATAAATCATTATCGTTTAGATCTTTCGCCTAATTCAACCCTGGCACTTGTCCTCTCGCTGCCATAGTTACTGGTATACTATTCATTCAGATCTTTCGCCCAATCCAACACACTCGTCCTCTTGCTGCTGTTGTTACTGGTATCCTCAAATCCCTCCGTCGACCTACAATCACTACTTCATTCATGACGCTCGTGCTCCATCTTTGTCTTACGATCTAGAAGTTCCAACCTCACCATCTCCCACCTCAAGTCCTCGGATGGATGGTGCATAAACAAAGCCGGGTCGAAGTCCCTCAGAATACGGATCGTTTGCCGTCCCCTACTTCTTGAAAGAGCAACATAAACATTGAATGGCGATAACTTTCCCGACGGAGGCTTTGCGATGTCAACAATGATATATGCCAATGTCTGTCCCTGAGCTTTGTAATCCGTAAACGCATAGCCGGGAACAATCGCAAGTTGACGCCTTTCCAATTTCACCTTTTCTCTGTCAACGTCAACACCGAAGCTAACACGGGAAGGTGATATTGGGATGATGCCCGGTTGCAGACCATCAAATGTCACTTTGGTCTGCAGATCCGGCTTGAAAAAGATGACGGATGGAGGGTACTGTAGATGGATGTTTCCGTTTTCGTCTGCGGAAATAGTGCCCTCCCTCGGGTCCAACACCAATCCGTTCACTGTCCCACGTGTCCCATTTGCAATATCGGCCTCTGTCGCGATATTCAGCACGACCATTGCTCTCATACCCACCGCTATCTCCACCTGTCCTCTTAGATTCTTTGTTGCTTCGTCTTTCAAACAAGCGACGGCCAACCTTGTCTTTGCATTCGGCCTGTGTCCCGAATCGCATACAGTATCCTCTGCTGGAACAATGTATTTTCGATTCCCAGTCATGCGACAGTGCCTATCCAACGCCGCCGAATTCCACAAGTCCTTTGCTGCATTCCTCGGCGTAACCAGCGTAGCATCACACCAAGGGGCCGTAGTGAAGTCTGGGATTTCACTTTCAGAATTTGTCAGCACGAGCTTCTGAACTTCGTCAATGTCGTCCGCCGTACACTCGCCTACTCTCAGCCTGGATAATATATCTGCCCATACACCATCTGTCACTCTCATCTGTTCACGCAAAATGACCACTTTGTCGTACTCCATGAAAATCGATCTGCCCTTCAGGCCATGACTGTCATCGGTGTCTGGTCTGTCACAGTACAATGCCGCGTTTGCGTTACGGACGGGTGGAAACAAAAAAAAAAAAAAAAAAAAAAAAAGGTAGCTATTATCATTTATAATTACTTATACATTGTTTAATCCTGAACTTTACCCTCCCCCATATCTTCCTGCAGGAATCCAGGAATTCCTGATAAATGAGATTATTCCTGGTGGATTCCTAGTAAATTCTTGGTGGATTCCTAGTATTCCTGTACTACCATTAAATATTATTTAAAGGTAAAATAGCAATACATAAGTTAATTTTGATCCATACATATATAGGTTAACATCTATTAAAGGTGGCAATGCCTTACTGCCATTTGAATGTTGAACTTTGTTCAAGCTGTGAGGTGTGACACATCTCAACAGCACTTTCTTTACAACCACAACTGTCACCAACCAGGAATCCACCAGGAATCACCAGGAATACTAGGAATCCACCCAGAATTTACTAGAAATCCACCAGGAATAATCTCATTTGTCAGGAATTCCTGGATTCCTCCTGGATTCCTCCAGGATTCTGATGTGTCACATGTGGTCACATGTGGTCACATGTGGTCACATGTGGTCACATGATCAAACCTCGCAGCCTGAACAAAATTCAAAACTCAAATGGCAGCAAGGCATTGCCACCTTTAATATATGTTAACTTATATATGTATGAATTACAACTAACTTATGTATTTATATTATACCTTTAAATATTAATAATAAATACTATTTAATGGTAGTACCAGGAATTCCAAGGATTCCTGGTGGATTCCTGGTGGATTAGTTCCTAGGAATTCCCGGATTCCTGGTGGATTCCTGGTACTCAAGGAAATTTATACCTGGATTAGGAAGAGCAAGGAATTGTCAATTTCAGGGGAAATCAGAGGAAATTGGCTGGTAGCAAATTCCTCCTGGAATCCTCCAGGAAGACGTGGGGGAGTGTAAAGACCTCTCCCTAAGTTCGCTTTTTCAGTCCCTTACTGTCACTGTCCTCTACTGTCAACTGCTATAGTCTCACCAAAGACTCTTTCTCTTTCATCCTCATCCCCCTCCTTACTCTTGTGCCTCAATCACCTTTCAAGTGTGTTATGAGTCAAGGTTACACCTTCCCTAAATGAACAACAGGGAGGGAGTCTCTTGACCTAAAGACTGGTCCACTGCTCTCTGGTTGGTGTTATATAACAACACAAACAATGATTTATAGTGTCCTTCAGGGGCTCGTGATAGGTCATCTTTTGCAAGGACAATTTATTGGTACTTTCCTGCTTTTGGCATGTACATGACATTAACATAGATCTTGGTGAATATCATGGAGGGGGAAGATATGGTAATGGAAACTTCAATCTTCTTGGTACTGCAAAGTTGGCAGAGGTGACAGCTTCTGACATGATGCTTGACGTCCACAAATAAATGAGGCCAGAAGAAACGAAGTCGTAATGCGCCAAATACTCCATAAGCTCCTCAATGTCCAAGTTCTTCATGGGCTTGGGTGAGTAATTGCAGTCATTTCTGAGGGTCTAAGATGACTAAGAGTGGAGTCTGTCCAGTTCGTCTTCAAAACATCTCTCCATCCTTGAGGTAATAATCTGTGATTTGTCTGAGAAATCATAAGCGAGCTTGGGCTGAAGGGAATTCAGAGACTTTGTGATTGTGAAGGAATTGGAATATTTGATGGAGAATCTGATCTTGCTTTGGAAAATGTAGAAAGAAAATAATTAAAGGGAGTATGGGCGTAAATACTGAGAGGTAGGATGTTGAATGGAAAAGGGCAATGTCATAGCCAGTCATCTGATTCTTGTTCTTCTTGAAGCTCTTCTGCAGTAGGGATCCATTGAGACAGCGCATCAGGGCCCTTATGATTTTCTGCTTTAACATGAACAAGTTTGAAATCAAATAAGAGAATGCCTTGGATCCATCGGTTCATGGAGGCATTGGGCTGGAGATCGGGTTCATTGAGCATTCCTTTGATGTATTTAGCGTCAACTTCAACATGAAGGTTCTTGACTCCAATAAGGTAGAGGCGATAATGTCGAAGAGCTCTGAATAAGCCAAATAACTCTAGCTTAGGTTGACTGTAGCAAGACTCTCTTTCACTGATTGGAATTGAGTGCACAGACATGTATCTTAGTATAAATAGTTAAGGTGAAACCCCAGCCCCTCCAGTTCTTCTGCTGCATGCACAATCTCCACTTATTCAAGTCTTGGCCACCTGTAACGGAAAGTCTATCATGGCTATTATTGACACTGGAGCCACCCAGAATGTTTGCAGTACTCGAGTCTGGCGAGAACAGATCAATCTTCCTATGGACAACAACGCAATGATCAGGATGTGTGATGTTCATGGCAACACGTCCCAGATGAAAGGATTGGTCAAGAATGTTCCAATTAACTTTGGAAGAGTTACCACTTGGGCCAACATTTATGTATCTGATCAAGTTAACTTTGACCTGCTCTTAGGCTGGCCTTGGTTCCATGACAACCTTGTTGACTTGACTGAGCACAAAGAAGGCACTTACATATCTTTCCATGATCTGGACAATCCCTCTTGTACAACTTCTAATTCAAGAACAACCAGAAGTGGAACAGCATATGGAAACAATGCACAATCTTATTTATTCCAGATTTACAACTCGATTCCTATGGGGACATGGTTTCCCATGGGCACAAGACTTCTTCCAATAAGAATATTGTGTGTTCCTTGGTGGAGTAAAGACTGAAGCCGGTCATAACTATGAAGATTACTTCCTTTTTCAAGCTACTTGATGATCTTCTTCTTCTCAAGACCCACCCCCTTCTGGAGCTGCATTTGTCAGATAGTTCCCACAACAAGGCCCCTGAACTAACTTAAATACTAAGCCAACCGCAACAAACAAGCATCATGGTTCTCCCTCCTCTTCATCTACCTCTCCTGTAATCCCAGAGAACAAGACCATGCCTAACCTAACTTAGTCACCTGCCTTTAGTCAAGGAAGATCTAGCTGGAAACTGCATGAAAGTCGTCCCAAAGTCAATGACATCCATTCTGTTGACCCCAAACGCTTCTCCAAAGGTTTTCCTACCCCCTCAGCCGCTCTTACTTTTGAAACAATCTCTGACCCCCTGTACTTCAACTGCTTCGTACACATTGAGACCTCATCGCATATCAAGAATTGCCGACCACTTATATTTTGTTTTCTTCGATTTCGAATCTCCTGACTGTTTGTATCAACCCAATCTTCTTTGCGTGGACTATTGATTGGGATTCCGGCCCAAGAATGATAGGTTTGACCACCTATAATGACAGCTGCAACGCCTGAAGTTCCACATTTGGCAAGCTTGTCCGATACTCCATGAGCTTCAAAGGTCTCGGTTATCGCTGTTACATTCCGTCATACGTGACTCCGGTCCGACTCCGACGGAGTTGTTTCCGGTAGTCCGTACTCCTTTCCAGTACTATCCCTTGTTTCCAGTTCTACTCCACCTACGTCCGACTCCAAGACTTTTCCGTATCATTCCGACTCTTCCGACGTCACTCCAAACCCATTACCACTTCTTCACCTCTACCACTATTCTTTGTCATCATCCTTCCCACCATCAGTCAGCATACCCGCCATGGATTATTCACCCAAGAATGCAGGACCTTTTCCGGGAGCAGAACGCAGCACTTATATTTATCTTTTATATTTCGGTTGCTATTCTTTATTTATTTAAGTACTCGAAACTTGTATGTTTTCCCTCAGTTCGAATATCAACTTAGTTTCCTCCTCTTGTTTTCCCTCTAAGTCACTGAGGGCTTCCGACTTGTTACTTTCTTCTTCCGTTCCGAAATCAGGACACCTTAGGAGCTGGGCGGCACAGCACACACGCTGAGGCCAACGTCCTTTCCGGGTTACTGTTCCGGTTCTGTTCCGTCCGTTCCGTCCGTTCCGTCCGTTCCGGAGTAACTCCGACGAGACTCCTTTTGTTCTAAAGCTTAACAGTATATTCGAACTGCTCACCCACTCCTATGCAAACTCGTTCTAAAACTTCCAAAACACAATTACCGATACAAGAAAATATGTCCCACGAAAACACTCCCGTTCCCGATGTAGTCGAAGAGGCTAGTCATATTGATGAACCTCGGAGTACTACGGACGAAGTTGAGTCTCCAACTATTCATATCAATCAACTCGTTTCCGCTTTGAATTCCCTCGGGAAATCTTCAGCCAAGTCCAATTCGGCTGGCAGACTTAGAGAGCCCGAACCCTTCACGGGTAAGGATCCTAAGAAACTAAAAGCTTTTCTTTTCCAGTGCAAGCTCTATTTCCGGAGCTCTTCCGACACATTCCGAGATGACTCCAAGCGAGTAACCTTTGCTCTGTCCTATCTCCACGACGTTGCTCAGGAATGGTTCGAACCTGGAATTTCCGGCCTCACCGACGAGCCTCCGTCTTGGCTTGAAGATTGGGATCTCTTCGTCAGCGAACTCCAGTCCAACTTCGGTCCTTACGACGAGTCTGCCGACATAGAACACGAACTCACCAATCTCCGAATGAAGGACGGCCAACGTATCTCCGATTACTTAGTCCGGTTCAACTCCTTGGCAGTCCGCTGTACTTGGGGCGAGCCTGCTCTGAGGTATAGGTTTTACGAAGGTTTACCTTCCCAAATCAAGGATGAAATCAGCAAAGGTGATGGCAAGCCCCGGTCTTTAACCGCGATGCGTCAAAAAGCTCAAAACGCCGATGCTCGCTACTGGGAACATATGCAAGAACGTTCTTGGGAACCCGCTCCGCAGCAACGCCAAAACCCTCAGAAGGGTCCTACCCCTTCTTCATCCTCCTCCGCACCCTCTTCTTCCAATCCCTCTACCAGTTCCGGTAAACAGTCTCGGCCTTCGGATCAAAAGTCCGCTAAGCCCGCAGACTCCGGTAAGGCTTCCACTTCCACTCCTCCTAAACCTAATCTAGAAGGCAAGCTGGACTCGCGGGGTAGACTTACCCAGCAAGAAAGGCAACGCCGGAAAGATAACAATCTTTGTCTTTTCTGTGGCAAGCCGGGACATCGCGTTCCAGACTGTAACCTTGCCAAGGCAAGCTCCGCTAAAGGCCGAGCCTCTACCGTTTCTGATTCCGTTTCCGAGTCCGTTCTGGCTAAGCCAAAGGACTCCGGTTCGGAGAAGAAAAAAGACTAAGCAATTCACTGGACTCAGCACAGATGGTGAATTGCGAGAGCCCCTGTGCTGAACTTGTTGCAGTTCTCAATGCAATAATCTCTCCAGATACCCGAGCAGTTTTTGTTTCCCTTCTTTCTCTTCAATTTCCGAATATCGATTTTTCCGCTTTCATTGACAGTGGTTCCACTCACTGTTTCATGGACGAGCATTTCGCGAAGTCCAAAGGTTTTCCTATTTTTCCGATTACTCCTATGATTCTCCGTCTTATCGATGGTTCTTCTCCAGGCATGATCACACATGCTACCATTGTTTCCATTCGTTTCTCTTGTGGTACCGTCCACAAAATCCGGTTTTTATTAACCAAGCTGGATTCTGATTTTCCTGCTGTACTCGGGCTTGACTGGCTCACCCAACATAATCCGTTGATTGACTGGGTCGATAGCAGTGTAACTTTCCGAGACCGTATAGTTATCCTTCCAGTTCCCGTTCCCGTTTCCGCCAAGGCACCCGTTCCGGTATCTGACATTACCATGTCCGATACGGTTTCCGCGAAGACAAAGGTTGAAATACCTTCTATTCCGGAACCTCTTCCTGATATTCCATTTGTTCCAAAACCACTGACCACTCCTAAAATTGCCTTAGTGTCTGCTGCAGCTTTCATGAGGTCTATTCGTTCCGAAGGAGCCCAATGCTTTTCCATTTCCGTTCATGATCCGGTCGAGGCTGCTAGCCGTTCCGCGACAGCCTCCTCCACATCTTCCAATTCTGACTTGGAAGGTGTTCCGGAGATATACCACGAATTCTCGGACGTCTTTTCAAAGGGCAAAGCCAACACCCTAGCGGCTCATCGAGAGTATGACTTAAAAATCGAAATCGATGAGTCCGCGAAGCCCCCTTTGGGTCCAATTTATCCGCTTTCCGAATCCGAGTTGGGTACGCTCCGAGAGTTCATTGACGAGCACCTGAACATGGGTTTCATCCGTCCATCAAAGTCTCCTTTCGGAGCACCCGTCCTGTTTATCAAGAAGAAGGACGGGTCTTTACGGCTTTGCGTTGATTTCCGAAAACTCAATGCCATCACTCGGAAAGACAAGTATCCTTTACCTCTTGTTTCCGATTTACTTGATGCTCCCCGCAAATCCGGGATCTTTACTAAAATTGACTTAAAGCATGCCTACCATCTCGTCCGCATCGCCGCCGGAGACGAATGGAAGACTGCTTTCCGTACCCGCTACGGCTCCTTCGAGTGGCTCGTCATGCCGTTCGGACTTACCAACGCCCCTGGCAGTTTTCAAAGATTCCTTAACACTATTTTTGCTGACCTTTTAGATGTGTTCGTAATCATCTATCTGGACGACATCCTCATTTTCTCCATCAATGAGAAAGATCACATCAAACATGTCTCCGAAGTCCTCCGACGGCTCCGAGATAATAATCTTTTCGCTAATGGTAAGAAATGTGTTTTCCACTCCGATTCCGTCGAGTACCTGGGTCACATGATCGGTCCTGATGGCCTTTCTATGGATCCGGCGAAAGTCCAAGTCATTCAAGACTGGCCGGAACCCCAGAAAGTCAAAGATGTCCAATCCTTCCTTGGTTTTGCTAATTTTTACAGACGTTTCATCCACAACTATTCCGATATTGTGGTTCCGTTGACTCGTCTCACCCGGAAAAATATTCCGTGGGTTTTTGATGACAGTTGTCGCCTTGCTTTTAAGACTCTCAAGGAGGCTTTTATTTCCGCTCCGGTGTTAACACACTGGAAGCCAAACTGTCCTATCATTGTGGAAACTGACGCTTCCGACTACGCTTTAGCAGCTATCCTTTCCATCCGTGACTCCGATGGAGAAATCCATCCCGTCGCGTATCATTCTCATACCTTTTCCGGTGCAGAATTGAATTACGACGTTCACAACAAGGAGTTGCTCGCCATTTTTAAAGCCTTTAAAGCTTGGCGTCACTACCTTGAAGGTGCTAGTTTCCCGGTTGATGTGGTTACTGACCATAAGAATCTAGAGTATTTCTCGACCACCAAAATCTTATCCCGGCGTCAAGCCCGGTGGTCGGAGTACCTTTCCGCTTTCAACATGGTTATCAAATTTCGCCCAGGCCGTCTCGGAACAAAACCAGACACGCTGACTCATCGTCCTGACCTCTATCTAAAGGAGGGAGGGAAAGATTACGGTGAAGTCAATCCACACAATTTTAAACCTATCTTTTCTTCCGAACAACTTTCCGCAAAAAAAAAAAAAAAAAAAAAAAAAACCAGGCAGCTACGCGTACCAATAGAGCTCGTGCAGCTACCGTGACGATTTCCCTGGGCCAATCCGCATGACCACGCGAGTTCCGGTCACTGCACGCCGAAATATTGCTGAGCCTACTGTGTAGGTTTAGAAGTGTTAGCGTAACTTATAGTGTAGGTGATGGCGCTTACTGAACAGAGTAGTTGAGGCGTAACGGGAGTCACAACCATACCGTAACCTACCTTCGCATACATGCTAGCCTACACGTTCAACGCTTTAGGAAAACCAGAACCAGAATCAGAAAAAGCGACCTTATTCAACTCTCAAGCACCATTCTTCGCCCAGTGGCAGTCATTCAGTTTCAGTTTCAGTTTCAGTTTCATCTCCACCTTACTCTATAAGATCTACGGAGTCAAAACCACACCTCCATTTAACACCCACTGTTCGCGACCATAGCCTGTTGGTCAAGAAAGGCGTCTGGATGTGATCGTGATTGCGTTCTCAGAATCGAGCTGGAACTGGTGGGCGGCTACTTTGTTACTGACTAGATAGGGGCTTGCGTCCTTAGACCTTGTTTCTACCCATCCTAACCTGACAAACTTCTACGGTAACTTCAGGTACCACTCTCACAGGCTCAGTAACTCTCCACACGAGCGACAGTACCTCGTATATTGTCTCCTCTCCTCCTTCTCGTCGTCGTCGCTCAGTAACTTCGGTAATCACAACTTATTCTTCGCCATCTTTCTCCATCTTTCAGTGTGAACAGTTGTGATAACCGACACCCTTTCGCTTGTGCACTGCACAAGTTTGTATGGAGAGGACTTTACAGACGATAGAATGGTTGTCCTTCTAATTGTTGGAGGAAAAGGTAAAGGTTTCAGCCACGGCAATTTAGAACCTTATGCGACCGGAAGTGTGGGCGGTGAGTGAAGTAGCCAAACAAGCTGCAGCTGCAGGTGAGTTTTATATTCAGTTCGTCTCCAATACAAAGTATTGGTTCAGGCGAAGAATATGTGTGCTTTCTCGCGTGTTCCCTCCTATGTCTGGAACCTCTTTCCTAACATACAGGAAAAAGGCTAGAAAATTGAACCCAAAAGGACTGGTCGTAGGTAACGTATGAGGTCCTATCGCTTGTGGAAGGGTGACTTGGAGGTAACGGTTGAAGTAAACGTAGAAGTTCTCCAGGTTAGTGTGAGTAGAAGCAAAGATCTTGGCTGCTACTACCGTAACTCCTCTAGTACTGGAACTCATCGTCACTTAGTCGCTTATAAGGGACGGATTCAGGAACTGGGGAATATACCTTCTTCCTGCCTCATATGCGACAGCTTCCTTTATCTCGACACCTCGAAGGCAGAGCAGACCTGCCCCTTCTCACGTAACCTACAGGTAGGCTCATTCAAAAAGAACAAGAGAGCACATAGTTAAGTATTGATTGTAAAGATCTGCTGAGGAGTTTCGGAGTTCTGGAGTTGTCTAGAATCGGTCTTTGAAGACAACCTTGTTTGTGTCGGCCTCGTCGAGCTTTAGGACTTTCATGAAGTCATCGCCTACTATTCCTTGTTCCTGCCTTGCTCCTTGGAGCAAGGTAGGAATATGAAAAGCCATATTTCGAGTCAAAATCGTCGAGTTTTGTTACGGGGTCCACGGCCCATAACCTGCTGATTGTTTAGAGAATTTCTCAGCCAAGAGCCTGAACTTGGATAGGTGACAAGCTGAGATATCATTGGCGAAGGTAGCTATATTTATACACAACATAATGAGCAGTCTGAATCCGTAGCTAACTAGAAGTCGATAGGAAATCCGAAAATGATAATAAAAAAAAACAGTATCCGACAAAACTGAGCAAGCAAGGATGAGAGCGTAATGAGGGGGATCGAGACAATAGGAATGAAAGCGCTATGAGGACGCGAAGTAAAGAAATAGCAGAGATACACATTGGAAAGTAGTGGCGCAGATATGTCGTGGTGCGTGCGTACAGGCGATCGTCCTGTCGCCTAATCGACAGTTCCGGGCTGATTTCCAACAGCCCAAAGATCGATCTCTCGCTGGCATGCCTCGGCAAGGATTCTGCGAAGTTGGCCGTAAGAAATGTCCTTCCACACGTCATAGTTATCCACAAAGAAAGCTTGATAGATCAGGATTATGAGTAGTTATAACTCAGCACTACTTCATCACTTTTCTGCGTCTCGGTATACTTCTTAGCGTCTTCATTAGAATTTGGTTCGACCCAGTACTTGTATCAAATAGTATCTGTAGCGCAGGTCAGAAAAAGGGGTCTAGAGAATTCCCAAGTTTAGGGTAGCTGCCTTTGTGGACCGATCTATCTTTCAAATCAATTGCAATCGCATAGTATGACTATCATAGGTTAATTGTTATTATTTGAGTCATTTAATAAGAATGCAACATGGACAATACACGGGATCATCACAACCAAGGACGTAACCCAATCAAAATTCTCAGCCGCGTTGATGGTGTAATCCGTATACTGCTCTGTTTCAAATTCCCTCTTAGCGTGTAAGACGAGATCTTCCTTAATTTTGAGGTCATCCGTACAGGTATCGAGCAAAATAGTGGCGTATTTTGCGTCGCTCTGGATCTTTGCGGATAATTTCTTGTACGTCTTCTTGTCAGGGGCAGTGGTGGATCTATCGGTGTCGAACACCATGAGCTTTCCACAATATAAGAAATATTGCTGTAGAAAACAACTACTTGTATATACGAAAGATAAAAATGCATCAACAAACGTACGATCATGTACCACTTAAACCCTTTTGTCACCTGAATGTTGTCACTCGCAGCATCTTTCATCTCTTTGCAGAATTGATTGTCGAGCAGACTTTGCCATATTTTGCTTTCGTCTCTCATAAGCCTGGCAACTAAATCCCTGGTCTTCAAGTTAGCCTGATGATGATCACACACATGTCTGAGAGATTCCTACTTATCGGGCAACGGAATACCCAAATCGGGACGGATCTTGTTAAGCCGATCGAAAGCATGATAGTTGATGTCGTGGACTGCAAGCAGGAACCGTCCGGATCGGTGAGTTTGGTTCATAGAAATTAGTCGATATTATGAAACGAGGAGTGAAATTGGAAAGACTGGGATCGACCTGGGTGGGCATGCTTCAGGTCAGAGCTCTATATATACAAGCCTGGAGCACCTTCCTTGACAAGCTTGCAGGCTAGTACTATTGTTGTAGTTGTTAGTAGAATCAGAAGACTAATGCATTCCAGAAATACAATAGCATCCTTTTGTGAGAGTCGCTGTGGCATGCCAAACTTTACGGGGTGCAGTGGAAACAATAATTTCTCCCTTTCGGGAGCGGACGTTCCGAGTTGCTGGCTAAACTGACGTTAGTAAAACGAGCATTTTCGCTGACTATGAAATTGATTGAAAAGTTGATCCGTCTGTCGTGTGATCTGCTACAGTCTGCTACACGCCTATACGTATGTCCTCTTTCTATTTCCAGCTAATCAGGATATATCAGTAACACCTCTGATCAGTGGATATTGATAAGTAGTATACTAGTAACTGCATACTAGTACTTGTTTTAGTTGTTACTATAATCAGAAGACTAATATTATTTACATGTACTAATGGACTCAGGTATAATGCCCCGGCGGATTGTCGATATCTTCCCCGTTTACCACCATCTATGTACCGGCAATGCCTTGCAGAAATATAAAATATCCTTGCGTGAGTTGCTCTTACATTATCAGGATTTAGTCCTGGGCATGGAACTTCCCAAACAACGCAGAACCTGCTGCCAGTCCGTGTATTCATTCCTGATGTCAATGAATTTATTTATCTGTGTGAATGTTGGACTGTTTCTGATTCTTCATTCACGGAAAAAGAATGCACCGGTGAAAAGGTTTATCATCATTTGAACTATACTGTTTCGAGATGGGGCTTAGGCAAATCAAGTTTAGTTGTTACTAACATAATGCTGCGGCTGACGAAGACGAAGACCCTAGATACACAAATAAATCCGGTCTGGATCTTGTTGTATTCTCTCGGAGTGTCTTGCGGCCTGATTTTTGCCAGTTTGATTATTGTTTCGTGGGAATGCAATAAAAATTATGAGTATACCCCTGTGCGTTGACAGAAAATTCTTCGGCTTGGGTAGAAAATGGATCTTGAAATTATGAAATGAATGGCATGAAAATAATCCTGATTGACTGGAAACAGAGGGATGATTCATTTGTAGTGGAAACTTGAAAGTGAAATGCGTATATGCATGCAGCAGTATTTGGCGCCCATTGAGGAAGTATCACATAACAGACAGATCAACTTCCCAATTAACTGACCTACTTACCACTTCCCATCCTGCCCTTCCTTTACGACTTAATTTCTGGATATAATATTTATTGTCGCTGGCGAGGTCGAAATACCCAAGTTGCTTTAATACTTATGTAACGTAGTCAGCAAAATTTCATTTGTGTTAAGATTATGGAATGAATGACATGGGAAGAATCCTGATTAACTGGAAATAGAAAGACATACATATATGTTTCGCGCCCAAGATGCGGCGTGTGGCAGGTATCGCACGGCGGACGGATCAACTTAAAGCTGTTTTCATATCGATAGGCCACCACCCAAAAAACGCGCATATAGGCGGACTTTAACATTTAGAGTCCGCTTGCAGGCTGAGCCTGAGAGCAACTAAGAACAGTAGCCTGTTGTCTCCGCTTCAACGTCCTCTGCGTTGATCTCTGGCAAGACTTCAAGTGTGTATTCCTAGTGCCTAGGCTTATCGAACTGTAATTGATTTCATATTGCTCATTTTAACGTCAGCTTAGCCAGCAGCTCGGAACATCCCAAATGAGAGAAATTATTCTTTGCACTGCACCCCGTAAAGTTGGGACGCCACAGAGCGCCACAGCGACCGTTCTCACAGGAGGATGCTTTTGTATTTCTGGAATGCATTAGTCTTCTGATTCTGGTGACAACTACAACGATAGTACTAGTCTTCAGAGACTTGTCAAGGAGGTGCTCCAGAGGTATACTATATATAGAGCTCTGACCTGAAGCATGTCGATCCCTGTCTTTCGCTCAAATTTCACGCCTCGTTTCATAATGAATGTGAATCGACTTATTTCGATTGACCAAACCCACCGATCTGGACGGTTCCTGCTCGCAGTCCACGCCATCAACTATCATGCTTTCGATCCCGATTACGGTGTTTCGCAGACTGAGGACGAAATTGAGCGTACGCTTAACGAGCTCGATGAAAAGCAGGAATCTCTCATACATGTATGTCATCATCAGGCTAACGTGAAGACCAGGGATTTAGTTACCAGGCTTATAACAGACGAAAACGAAATATGGAAAAAGCTGCTCGACAACCAATTCTGCAAAGATATGAAGGATGCTGCGAGTGACAACGTTCAGGTGACAAAAGGGTTCAAGTGGTACATGATCGTACGTTTGTTGATGCCATTTTTATTTTTCGTATACACAAGTAGTTGTTTTCTGCAGCAAGATTTCTTATATTGTGGAAAGCTCATGGTGTTCGACACCGATAGATCCACCACTGCCCCTGACAAGAAGACATACAAGAAATTATCCGAACAGATCCAGACCAATGCACAATATGCCATCACTTTGCTCGATACCTGTGCAGATGAGCTCAAAATTAAGGAAAGTCTTGTCTTACACGCTAAGAGGGAATTTGAAACAGAGCAGTATACCGATTACACCATCAACGTGGCTGAGAATTTTGATTGGGTTACGTCCTTGGTTGCGATGATCCCGTGTATTCAGGCAAGCATGTTCATACTTACTCTTACCAAATGACTCAAGTGATAACAATTAACCTGTTATAGTCATACTATGCGATTGCAACATATTTGAAAGATAACTCGGTCCATAAAGGCATCTACCCTCAACTTGGAAATCCTCTAGACCCCTTTTGCTGACCTGCGTCACAGATACTATTTGGTACAAGTACTGGGCCGAACCAAATTCTAATGAAGCGGCTAGGCAATATACCGAAGTGCAAAAGAGTGAGTTAAGTAGTGCTGAGCTATAACTGTTACTCATAATCCTGATCTGTCAAGCTTTCTTTGTGGCAAACTACGACGCGTGGAAGGACATTTCTTACGGCCAACTTCGCAGAATCTTTGCTGAGGCATGCCAGCGAGAGATCGATCTTTGGGCTGTTGGAAACCAGCCCGGAACTGTCGATTAGGCGACAGGGCGATCGCCTGTACGCAAGCACCACGACATTTCCGCGCTACTACTTTCTAATGTGTTGTGTCCTCGTTGTACATAGCGTTTTTATTGTTCTTGTCTCGATCCCCCTCGTTATGCTCTCATCCCTGTCCTTGCTTGCTCGGAAATGTCGACACTGTTTTTCTCAGCTTACTACTATCGATTTCTAGTTAGCTACGGACTCAGAACTGCTGAGTATGTCGTATATAAATCTAGCTACTTTCGCCAATGATACCCCGGCTTGCCACCTACCCACCCAAGTTCAGGCTCTTGGCCTCGAATAATCAACAGGCTATGGGCCGTGGATCCCGTAACTAAACTCGACATTCCTAAGGAATAGCAGGTGATGACTTCATGAAAGTCCTTAACCAACACGAACGAGGTTGGATTCAAAGACCGGTTCTAGTGGCCCGTCGATGCGCGCGGATATCTCGAGCACGTCGATGTCACTGATAAAGGTTCGATAAGTGCTCAAGGCCAGCGAGGTGCGGCTTTATAACGACTCGGATTATTTATCATCACGGATTCCAGTGCCGACGAGCGATACATCCCTCTCTCCCTCTTAGAACTCCTCTTAGAACCCACACCTAAATATTCGAAATCACCCTAACATTGAAAATCACATCCACCACCGCGAATGACTTGTCTATCAACTCCGTATTGTCCTCAGTATTGGTGTGGTAGGGGATGGAAGCGTATGTGCGATCGAATGTGTAAATTGCGAAATCTGTTTAGTCTTGGTCTTAGTCTCTTTAGCTTGGCACAAGTTGAGAGTTCGCGGCGAGAAGTGCCAGTGGAGGTCACCGTCAGTAATGAGAAGTCAAGGTCAAGGTCAAGGTAGAGGTTGAATGAGAAATTTCTTGCCCACCAGTGGTTTCGAAAATATTCATCAAGAAATCGAGCGCTTATAAGTTATATGGAAGGACGAAATCCGAGTCGAGTCCGAGTCACTTGTATATCCATCCACGCTAATACCTTTTTCTAGACGCCTCCTTTCCCTTCCCAACTCGTCGACGACCTACTTAACATCATCATCCATCAAAGAACTCATCTCCTGGTCCTCCTGTGTCCGTCCGACAGAGGTTGGACTTGATGCGGTTCTACGCGTGGATATCGATGCGACTTTTACCGCTGATGCTAGTGTGCTGATGAGGCCTGATTTGTCCGAGCTGTCTGACTCTGGATTTGGGTCTTCCCACATTCCAGAGCTTGGAAATAATCCGCGTTAGTTCCAGCACTGGACACGACTCACCTCCACGCCAAAACCGAGGCATCTACGTCTCTATTCAGCTCTACTCCCAGGTCTATCATTCAAAATGGTTTTCGGCCATCAGTCAATGTGACCAGGGACAAAGGCCCTGTGACACGTGACGGGCGGGGCTGTTGAAACAAACCATATCTTCAGCCAATCACTCTACGCCGGTGATGTCTACCGGTATCGAACATAACAATGGTGTGTTAAATATAACCTCTTTCGATATGTACTGACCTTCATTTTCTTTCCGAGGTGATCAAAGGGATTTCGACAGTCGTGCAGACAGATTATGGTCGATATACAACAAGGAGGCAGAAAGTTACGACAGGGCCCTCATGGAGACTTGGAAAGACGACATGGACAGCATCATCATCTTCGTGCGTTTACATGATTCCACCAATCCAGAATTCGTTTCAGAACTCACCTGCTTTTAGGCTGGTCTATTTTCTGCCGTTTTAACCGCCTTCCTCGTCGATGCATCCAAGAATCTCATGGAAGATCCTACAGATCAGACAAATGCATTACTGAGCCAAACTGTGGCTCTCCTCACCCAGATCTCACAACAACTCGGACCCAATGGCCCTCAGACTATCACATCACCACTCCCGCCATTGGAACAATTTAAATTGAATGCTTCCGACCTTCGGGTCAATATTTTTTGGTACATGAGTCTAGGTTTCAGCATTACCGCTGCGCTTGGGGCGACCCTTGTGCAGCAATGGGTCCGCGATTATCTACAAGTTTTCCAAAGGCTCAGCGGTTCTTTGGAGCGCTCAAGAATGCGGCAATATCTATTCCATGGATTATCTAGCAATCACATGTCGCTAATAGTCGAATGCATTCCTGCATTCATCCATATTTCCCTTTTCCTCTTCTTTATTGGTCTCGCCGAAAATCTCTTTGCCATCAACCACGCTGTCGCTATCACAACGACTATTATTATCGGTTTCTGCACTGTTTTCTACATCGCGTGTTCAGTTTTCCCTGTAATCTATCCCCAAACTCCTTTTCATACCCCATTGTCTAATGTTTTGTGGAGAATGGGACAAATCATCCGCCCTCGCAAGCATAGTGATAGAAATACGAAAGGCAAAATTGTATCTGCGAGTTCTGACATGGCTAAGGGCCGTTTGCAACTTGCTATGGGTCACTCTAATAATCGCATGGAACGCGATACGGATGCAATACGCTGGGTGCTCAGCAAAATTACCGAAGACAGTGAGTTTGAGCCATTCGCTGCTGGCATTGGAGGATCAGTGGTCACTCGGTGGGGAAAAGAAATCTGGAAGCGTGTCTTTGGAGGGAACCTTGGAGACATGCAGTCGACACCCAATGACACTATAAAGGCTTCGAATACTGTGCAAGAGCTCAAGATTCGAATCGAGAGTCTCCTGCGTACTGTCTCAATTCTTTCTGACCATAAAACTCGATTCACACGTGCATGCATTTGTATCGATGCTGTGGCATCTCTCACTCTAGGCTTTGAGGCGGAAATGGAACTTGACATCGATTATGACCTCATCAATGAAGTTCTTCTTTTTTTTGGTGATGAAAAAAAGAGACGGGATAAACGAGTGGCGCAGGAGGCTGAGACTTCATTTGGTTCTTCCATGAACCTAGGTCAACTATCAGGCAACCAAGTGATGGATACATCATTCGAAATAAAATGGAAGTGCTTAAAGCTGATTGGGATGAGAAAGGTCTTACAATTGGGCCATTGGACTTTTGTTCCGAGATGCTCTGATATACGTCGTCTATGCTTAGCGGAATACGAGGACGAAGCCATAACTAATAGGGTACGGGAGGTGGATGATGAATTGTTGAAGGCGTGGAGAGCAGCGCGGCAACTTAATTCAGAGCTGTGCAATAAACCGGAGGAGCAGTTGACAGAAGATAGGCTGAACGAATTGGTTCCGCATTGGAGGAACCACATTGATGAAATGGAAGAGTCGTTGTCTGCCTTGGACCAGCGAGTGCATCCCTTAAGCGACTCAGAGATGATCAGCCTTAACTCCTACCTTTGCCGATTGACAGCTGTTGACCATTTGGAAGGCATTTTCTATGAATGGCCGTCGATAATGAATATACGCGCAATGTGGAAAGGAATACATTTAGGGGCGACACCTTCTGACTCCTTGAAGTGGTTCATGCCGCATCTAATGCCCCTTCGCCTGTTAATTTGTCACCTCCTGGTTTGTGCCGATCCCAGACGACAACCCAACTTCGATCCTTTGACGTCCCGAGTCGATTTAGTGGGTCTGGGTAGACTACTGAACAATCCCGACTTGCGGAGGCTTTTTGACATTCAACAAGCAGACGAGGCAAGTGGACTTGAACTACAGGGTCCACAACCATACGCAAATCAGCTCTGGCGGTTACAAGACATAAGCGAGCATGGGGGGGTTGGATTCATGATCGAGATGTTCTTCGCAACCTTCAGGTCACTTGAGGAGAAATCGGTGACAGATGAGTCACTACAACTAATTGCGGCCACATTGCGAACAATCAGTGACAACGGAGAGTATGAGTATTTCAAGACTGCCTGTCGACGATTCTTGTGGTCGCTGCGGCAAGAATTAAACATCCTATCGGACTCAACCCGGGAGGAGACAAAGACCCCACCAGAATATATTATGGGGTTATTGTTGGGCCTATTTGACGAGAGTGACAAAGAGGAGGAAGAGGAAGAGGAAGAGGAAGGGAAGCAGAACCAATAAGCGTGAGTGAATTTTCTCGATTACTACGAGGCAATGAGCACCGTGCATTCGTCAACATTCGGAAGCCGACTTGGGTGAGGAAGGCTTGCAATATCGCGACTGTAACAGGCGTAAGGCTAGCAGGGAAGAGGTCTCAAGGCTGTAGGAGACGACACTGAAGAAAGACAAGGGTCACTCTGGTTTCTTTCGTACAGGATCAGGACAGGTATACAAAGATTTTATAGAAGTCCATGATTCAATGTTACATGAATGTGAATTCATAGAACCAAGACTACGGAATCAATCCGCTGGGTGTGTACCGTGACCATATCTTGTACCGCCGCTGGCGAGCTCTGGGCCCTCCTTGTACGTGCACAACTCCGGACGCAGTACTGAAAGCTCGAGGTTTAGATGGTACTTCTAATTTGGCTTTGGCCTTCCCAAAACTTATTCCGTTTTCTCTTCGCCATTCACTTCCCCTCCAAGCCGATCGTCTGGGTTCTGATATTTGTTTTGGTTGGCTGTCCTCCCACTCTTTGTCCTTATACTCTTTTCCCGAGGTTTCCTCTGCACTAGTAGGCTCCATATATTCTTCCACTTTGTCCACCGCGTCATTGATTAACT
The DNA here is from genome assembly GCA_015039465.1 of Phlegmacium glaucopus. NCBI lineage: Eukaryota > Fungi > Basidiomycota > Agaricomycetes > Agaricales > Cortinariaceae > Phlegmacium > Phlegmacium glaucopus. Next base: position 293,512 of record MU130701.1, read on the forward strand.
TGAGCAATAGATCGATTACGAAATTTGGTGTGGACTGAGGTGCTGACTCCAGATGCCACTTCGAAATCTTCTCCTCTAATTCTTCCCGCAACGCTATTAAACACTTTTGACAGGCCGGCTTCTGGAGGCCCTTAGATGTCTCCTCATCATGAGTAATTGCACGCAAGGTCGCCTTGATCAACTGTTTCGACTCATCTGTCAGCGCCGTCTGTTCAAGCGAACCGAAAGTCGCAAAGAATAGCTCGATAAGAAATCCCGTTCCACCATCGTTCAAGTCGCGAAGCCGCCAGAGCTGATCCTCAAAAGGTTGCGGTTTATGTCTCGCTCCCATCGGCTGGGTAATAAGTTGGTCGATCTCTGGTATGTCAAGAATTTTCGCAGCCAAATCTGGTGAATTGCTGTCTAGCCTTGGTAACTTGGGTAATTTGAACTTAGAAGAGTTCATGTAGCACCGTGCCAGCGGATGTCCAGTCGGGTGCGCGTATATCAACAGGTCTGAAACCAACAAGCGCGGGGGTAGTAGACGCGGCATGATCCATTTATTGTCCATGTCGAAAGCCGCACGGGCCTCCCAAGTCTTTTCGGGAGTTGGGGGTCCTAGTATATCGCCTTGGATTTCGTAGTACATTACTTCTTTCCGAGTCAGCGACCTCCTCATATCCGATGGCCATTCGAAGGAGACGCCCAAGTGTTCCAGAACACCACCCGTCTTCCGCATGAGCAGATTGACGAGGTTTGTAATCTTGGCTTCAACGCCATCTGCCAATTGCGTATTCAGTGAATTCAAGGATGCCTGCATGGTTTTAACTGATTCTCTCCAAATATATAGGAAATCATCCAACCGATTTTCAGGTTGTTGAGCAACCGATTCTAACCTCCTGATATCTGCCAATGAACGAAGCCCCTTGGCCGCCTCCCATGCATTCAACACTTCCACATCCACATTACGCGCTATAGACTCTTGCTGCTCCGGAATATTAAGGCTCTGACCATCCTTCAACAGGAGCTTGATATCGTCTTCCGTCATGAATGCTTGACACCCTTCCAGTTGCTGGTCTCGCTTAATGAGTAGTTGATCGAGTACCTCTCGCACAGCGTTAACGATATCGGGATCCCGCAATATTTTCTTCATCGCAATCACCACCATGCATTTCCACTTGATCTCGAGCAATGTACTCGTCATTTGACTATCCAATTGCGGTGCATTATTGTGCAGAATTGGTGGCGTCCCGAGCTTCAGACCCTGTCTCTCCCGTCGTTTCTTCTCCCGACTGAAATACATCAATACCTGGTCCATGAGGTTATCATCGATCTCGAACTCCAGCCCGTCCTCCAAATTCAATCTGAGGGACGCCACAGCGTCAATGCACACACAAGCCCGGACGAATCGGGTTGGCTGGTCAAGGAAAGTCGACTCTGCACATGTCCTCAAAAGCCCTTCGATGCGAATTTTAAGCTGTTGTATAGTATTTGGCGTTCGAACCAGCGACATGCTAGGATACGGCCAGGCGTTGGTGTCATCTGGGATTCTCTTGGTAGTTTCCTTATCCTCATTGAATATATTCTCCCAAACGTCTCTTCCCCACTCAGAGCCCAACGACCCCCCGATACTTGCAACGAATGGCTCAAACTCACGATCCTCAGTCATTTTAGTGAGCATCCATCGTATTGCCTCCATGTCGCGTGTCTTGCGATCGTCAGAGTGACCCATGGCAAGCTGTAAACGGCCTTTAACCATGTTACCACTGACAGATACGTCATCTCCCCCCGTATCTTTATTACTGTACTTGCGAGGTCGGACCATTTGTGCGATTCTCCAGCAAACTTTAGACAGTGGAGTGTGATACGGAGTTTTGGTATCAAAGATCGGGAACATCGAACAAGCCATGTAGAAAATGACACAGAAACCGATGATAATGGTCGTTGTGATAGCAACAGTTTTATTGGTGGCAAAAAGATTGTCGGCAAGACCGATGAAAAAGAGGAAGAGAGAGATGTGAATGAATGTAGGAATGCATTCGACTAAGACGTGGATATTGTTGCTAGCCAATCCGTGAAATAAGAATTGACGCATACGCGAACGCTCCAAAGAACCGCTGAGCCGTTGGAAAACTTGTAGATAGTCGCGTACCCATTGCTGCACCAGAGTGGCCCCAAGCGCAGCAGTAATGCTGAATCCCAGGCTCATGAACCAAAAGATATTGACCCGAAGGTTGGAACCAGTCACTCTGAACGGCTCCAAGGGCTGGGGGAGTGATATGGCCGTCTGCGAGCCATTGGACCCAAGCTGCTGCGAAATCTGGGCAAGGAGGACTACAGATTGACTCAGCAACGCATTGGTTTGAATTGTAGGATCTACTTTCAGTCTTTTGGAAGTGTCGATCAGAAAGGCAGTCAAAACCCCAGAAAAAAGGCCAGCCTGTTATGAGATAACAGACGGGATAAGTTAAAAAGAGGAAGATGCAGTGATAGATGCGCACGAAGATGATGAGGCTGTTCATATCGTCCTTCCAAGTCTCCATGAGTGCCCTGTCGTAACTTTCTGCCTCCTTGTTGTACATTGACCATAGTTTGTCAGCACGCCCGTCGTAATCCTGTTGGTTTGCCCCGACACCTTGAAAGAATATGAGCAGATCCTACTTATGTTGTTACATAAGGATTTATGGTACCTTTCTGTTCTTCAAGATCGCCTGGCATCGTAATAGTTGGCTGGAAACGTGATTTCAGAAGTGTTGTTAAACACTAAAACCAAGGAGAAGCTAAATAGTAGAGCTGCCCGCCTCATGTTGTTGAAATACAATTAATCGAGTCACACTGACACAGGACTCACGTAAGTTGACGACAAAGCTGGGGCATTTTGTGTAGCAGACAATGGAGCGCTGAGAATAGTGAACATTGGAATAATATACATGGCTCTTTCTTTCTTAGCGTTCCTCGGTGAATGGTCCAAACCCAATCTAACCCATTCAGTCCCGGGAGCGCCGGAGCCGATGGTCAGTTGTTGGAGCCTGCTGGCTAAGATAGTAAAAAAATTAATGAAGCAGGGTTGATCTGTCTAACTACACGCGTCTTGGAGTGGGAAACATATACGCGCGCGGCAGCCACGCCTGTCTAAGGCTGTCTTCTTTCAAAATTTCCAGCACGAATGAATCACCTTTCAATTTTCCAGTCAATCAGAATTATGCCATTGTCATCCCCGGGCCATTCATTTCAGATGTATCAAAATTAAACATCAAATATACTAGGCAACCTTGGCATTTTTTCCGAACCTTGCCCGTAATTAAGGAGTGCGAGCACTCCCAATGCCGTAACATAGACGTGATACCAAATCAATATTACAGCCTTTCCAAGTCCAAAGCCTGATCACAAGAGCGGCAATATTTGCGCATCAAGAGTTGATAACTAAGACTGGCACTCTGGAAATGTCGGTCGGGAATGGATTGTCAAAATCATCCGAAAAATGAACCGAGGCGTAGACGCTCGTAGACGGTGTATTTACAGCTAGATAAAATTAGAGGTCCAAAATGTGAACATTGAGCGCTGAGCACCGACTGTGCAGTTCCCACACATACTATAAATTCGTGTTTTTTTTATGGGGAGGAGAGGCCGACACCCCGTTTTCACGCGCACCCGTGAACGTTGATGGAACTTTCAAGCCGTGAGAGTATCTTAAAAACGATTCTCGATAGTCATGAGGTTCAAAGGAAGATGGGAGACATTCAGCAAGGATCCTTTCGAACCACTGCCTGGCCCGCCGGTGTATTATAAACTGCCCGGCCATTTCGAAGTTGTGGATTAGGCTGGTTGTGGATTAGAGCTATTAGAGCTATCCATAACATGTGGAAAAAGGAAGCAATAAATAGGAATTATGTGATGGTGATGTATATTATATGAACATAGAGAGTGACAGCAAGCGCGTCGCTTTTATTTGGTCTTGCATCCTTTTAAATTTCACGTGATGTTATTACTACCGAAATGTCCCCCAACATCATCCCGCAGGAGAAAACAAACTATGTAGTAAATCGGGTGATAGTAGCAAACTTGAAGTTCGTCTGCATGAAATACTTGAATGAAGATCGAGCCAGACTGACACAGTACTCACCTAAATTGACGACAAAGTTGAGGTATTTTCTGTGGCAGACAATCGAGCGATGAGAATGGTAAACATTGCTCTCAGTTCGTAGAGATCTGTTCCTGTTCCTCAGTGAATGTGGAAACACATTCCCCCTTCCGGGCCCGGGCCCGGGAACTCCGAAGGCTGATGGTCAGCTGGCTAAAATATTAAGGAAATTTAATGAAGAAGGGTTGATCCGTCTACCCCTACACGAGTCTTGGAGTGCGAAAGTTCGAAACACAATACGCGCCGGCGGCAGCCACGCCTGATAATCTTCACTTTCAAGTGTTTCCAGCCACGAATAAAATCACCTTCTCAATTTCCAGTCAATCAAGATTATTTTCATCCCATTCATTTCATAATCCTCCAGACTCACATTTTCTCAGCACTTTCTGTACCCAAGCCAACGAGGGTTTTTATTTTTTGGGCGATATGGACACCAAATATCGACTGATAACACCGATATATTCATTACAAGCAACACCCTCCGATCGGAAATCGATAAGTAAGTATATTATTATAGTAACACTGCATACTAGAATCAGAAGTCAGAAGAACTAATATTATTTTATGTACATGGTATACTAACACCCTCAGTTCTAAATCCCGCGGCGAATTATCATTTCTTCATCTCCTACCCTTTTTTTAAAAAACCCACCAATCCTCTCACTGGCACTGGAAAGAATCACGTTTTTATGCGAAAAAAAATAATAATTATCATTCAGGCGCTCAAAAAAAAGCATTTTATATCAAAACAACTCTCTTCGCCGGGTTACATGAGAGAGTCCATGAGAAATTAGAAGGTATATATACATCTCAAAAGGCGGTGAAACCACGGTTCGCCGCAGGTCAGCTGAACCTCATTTTTCCAGAAAATACAAAAATATCCCTTGCCTTGTGGAACTTCGCTGTCGTATATAAATATAGACATTTATCAGGAAGAATTGGGCTCGGAGGGCCTCGGCCATGTATACTTTCCCAAACAACATAGATACACGCCCTTGCTGCCAAGTCCGTGTATTTCTTCCCTTCCTTACATGGTGGGGATGGGATGTCAATCATGATGAAAGTTTATTTGTCTGTGTGAATATGCTTGGACTTTTGTTCCTGATCCTTTATTCACGGAAAAAGAAATGAACCGGGATATTAAAATCATATTGGTATATGAATTAATACTCTTTCGAGATGGAAGGCTTCAGGCAAATCAAAGCAGAAGGAAATAAATATGTACATCTAAGGCTGTATCTGATGAATAGGTACCGTTACTAGAATAGAGAGAATACTCATAGGGGGACTACAAATAACCACAAAAAAAGAGTTCACAAGTGTCCGGAAAGCCCGCTATAATGCTTATCTCGAAGGTTTAGTACTAGTACAGTAGTAGTATATACTCGTACACATCCATCTTCCTTTTTTTACAGAAACTGGGGTCGCCGATGAGAAGAAGGAGAAAACGTGAAGATGTAAATATGGATAAGTCGAGTCGAATGGTGCGTCGGTACCGGGATCAGGTACAAGGTAACGAACACTTGACAGATGCAGGGGAGGGGGGGGGCCAACTCAATTTCTATCGTTTGTCAAAATCATCAGGTGGAAGGAAGTGGTTCATGGTATCACATAAGGCACAAACGCCACAAATGGCACGGTAACGCGGAAATTAGGAGGGCCAAAGTGCGTGCGGTAGGTAGCCAAGGAGAGTCGAAAAAAGGGTCTTTTTTTCCTTTAATTTATGAAAATACTAGTAGGCGCAATGTTCAGGAAATTTTGATTTTCTCAAAAAAAAGCGAATCAAGCGAGACTGAAACCATCGTCCGTAGCAGATTTAGGTCGGCGCTTCGCGTTCAATGAGGTGGTACTCGTATTTCCACTCAACTGGCGCGTGTGTAAGGGGGGGATAACATTAGAACTCGTGCTCCCGTTTCCATGTGGATTCGACTGCGGAATTATTACCGCCCTAGCCGGAGGTAAGGGATTGACCACATTAGCCATCACTGAGTTGTTGGTACCGCCTCGAGTTGCACTGCCACCCCCGCTCCTGATCGAAGCGATGGAGTGTTGAGTATCTGCAGACCCCTTTTTCCCATGAACTCGGCCGGGGGTTGGACGACGACGAGATCCCTCCGCTTCAGGTGACCCTTTAGTCTGCTCTGTATAGGCTGGTGGGTTATACTTTGACCTCCCCCCTTGCGTTGGAGTAGTAGGCCGTACTATATCCATGCGCAATACCGTAGACGGCGGCGCAGTGGGTGGGTCATACGTGGTATAAGCCCCGTTCGCTTGTTTCCTGTCTGGGTTAGGGGTGTTACTGGGAGGAAGCACAAAAGGTTCCACAGCCGTCTCTTCTCGCACCGAAACGGGAGGCGGTGACTGCTGTCGCACAGACGGTGGTGAAGGTACCGTACTCCCAGCTGAGCTGAAGAAGGGGAAAGAACGAATACTTGAAGTTCCATGGGTGCGTATGGTAGGGCTCGTGGGTGCGCGCATCGGTGAGGATGAGAGGGACGTGTAGCCCATTGAACTCGACATATTATTAGAATTCCCGGTAACGTCTGAGCGTGATCGTAAATGTGTGTGGTTGGACATCAGCGCTGAAGAGGGTCCATCGTTACTACTGAGTTGTGATCCATTGGGCTGTGATGTTCGGCGGATGATATATATGCCGATGACGATGGCGGCTACCAGTACGATCAGACCTCCAACTACACCGCCTACGATAGCTCCGATGTTTGACTTGGATTTGGATGAAGTGGATGGAGAGGATGTAGTGGATGTGATGTCAGCGAGGTTAGCATCAGTACCTCCTACAAAATGACAAAGGTCATCATCTCCAGTATGATAATAGAGGTTTGTCTAATCACCTTGTTTACTGAGGTTCTCCGCTTGTACAACACTAAATTGTTCGTTGGGCCAAGTTGTCGCTGAAAGAAGTGAGAATGTGAGATCAGAGTATATTGCAGAGGGACATTTGTTACTGACGATCAGTGGTTGCCCAATGGGGGACTAAGGTTTCTTGGGTTGTAAAGTTGACAGGGAAGAACCTGCGCAGCGGCTTCAATGTTTTGCAAAGAGTGTAAGTGGCTCCTTTGCTCACGTATTATTGGTTAGTTTTCCCGTACAACCAAATATGAAGGGTGGCCAGCTGTGCAAGTCCACGGCGTCAACATAAAAATTTCTCTTTTAAATGACTGATCATTCATGCCTTGAAATCTGTCCTGGGAACCCTTGACAAGCTGTACAAGCACTGATGAGGTTGTAGGACACCCAAGAGCTGGAAAGGAGGGATAAACGATCTGCAAAGGATTCCAAGAGAGCATGGTGCCTACCAAGTGCAAGGAGTGGCAAATAGGCCAGTAGGCACGGCGTAAATGGAACTACCGTTAAGGGCCGCAACGGTCCAGTCTTTTAAAAATTTAGATCAACGAAAGCATAGTATAAAACCTGACTGATTACGCACTGTTGTTATTACACAAAGCATCCACATTCGCTAGAACCTGGCAAGGTGATTCGCTCTTTGAATTATTTGCCCAAGCGAAATCCGACGGGCAAACAGCCTGGGTTGTAGCAGCTCTGGACTGGAGCCGGAGCCCACTTGCAGCCAATGAGCAAGCAATAATGGAGGTGAGCGCCAGCAACATCATTGAAGATGAGGGTTCCGGTCAAGAAGGGATGAGGACTGAAAAAGGGATGGGAAGGGACTACTGAATTATAACGGAGATCAAGATCGCTGTCATTACCCCATTTATAGGTTCACTTAATCGGAATCACAGCACCGCCTTACCGATGAGAAATAATATTCATTTTTGGTCCTTGCGTGTGCGTGAGGGGTCCTCCGACTCCACTTCTTCGGAAACGAGAAGTTGAACGTTGGCAGGAAAGCTTATAAAATGAAAAATATGATATAATAAAGGAGGAAAAGGCATACACAAAGTTATTAATATTGTGCCTGCGCAGCGGGCGACGACGACGTGTCGGAACTTGAACGTCGAGTTCGCACATCCCACTCTGCGAAAGAAGCATCAAGCGCCGACAAACGCCCTCTCATGATGTGAAAAGTCTTTGCCGGTAAAAACCCCGTCGACATCGCGTGCTATGAAAATGGGATTCGAACAAATGGATGCGCCGACTCGGAGCTCAATCTTTGCCACATAACAAACCTTTCATCTTCTATCAAAGACATTCTCTGTCACCCCTATGTCCCAATATCCTACATCCCATCCTCCGTTCAAGACGCGAGAGATGAACCAGAATAAACCTATACAGCGATGAGAATGGACATGAAACGATATTGTTGATGATGATAAACCACCGTGGGAGTTTGTTCCTTTCGGTGCTAGCACGGGGTTTGCTAATCTTATCTACCGTGACACCTATCTTATGATACGACTTGATACGACTCTCTTGGGCTGGACATCGGTATCAACTATGTCGTGAGCCATTTGCAAATAGTAAATATTTATTTATGGGCGGTCGTGTCGTGGGTAGCAACGTTAACCATAGGGATAGTGGAAAATAATGCCTTTGAAAGCCGCGGTGTCTGAGGGGGATACATATCTGCATATTGAAGCCACACGAATACAACGGGAACTATCTAATAGAAGCGATCGTTCCAGCCGGTAGCAGCCACGCTGTGTGTTTATGTTAGGCGAAAACATTGAACCCGGCATTACACTTCTCTGCCTTCGTCACTACTTTTTCAATTGTTTACCTGGCGTTGCAGTGGACTTGGTATATAAAAATGGCAAGGACACAAAAATATCACATTTTTCGTAATACTAATACGTTCTCGAGGGTTTCATTTGGTCAAGATGACGGCAGAGAAGTAACGGCACTCGAGGTCACCGGTCACCCAAGTTCAAACAAAAAAACAATATGCCTCTGAAGCTCTGATGACGTTCATGTTTGAGATCTAGGAGGTCCTGTCCATCTACTATCTGCAGTTTGGTGTACATATGCATAAACCTAGTAAGGATCACATAATTAGATCAGTAGTTGATATCATTTACATACGCATATTCCATATGGTATATACATTTACAGCAGGCCTTCCCTCTCCTACTATATTTACCGAGTCTGATTCCCTCCAAATCTTCTTCATCGCCTCAAGGGCAGTAGACGCAGCAAGGGTCGTTATTAATAAAACCTTCCCCGGCTCAGTCCGGTGTTTGCACGTCGTTTCACTGGCAGACATCTCTACTCATAGTAAACGCAGGGTACGTTTAGCCCATTGTATCCGTGTCGCAGTTGAATATAGTTTTTGAACCAAACAAAAGAAACAATCACCCACAATTAGTTAGCACAGAACTTCAAGTTGTCGTAATGGAGCATCAAAAGGGATGACAAAGAGGTAAAAGCTGAATCCTGATTGGTTTGAGGCAGATACAGTTGACGGACAGAATATACATTAGAATCATCATCTGAGTCACAGGGCTGTCCAGAATGAAAATCCTTTTGTTTTTGCTCCTACTTTACCCAGGCCCTCTTCTAAATTTCCAGATAGAGTGCTTAATCGCCCTATAGCTATTTTGAATGCTGATGATCAGCTGATGCGCCAACCTCGGGCCGATATCCGGAAAATCTTTGCCATCGTCTCGCAGTTACCTCAAGTTCAAAGGTTCATGTCGTTCTAAGACTCGCGTGCAAAAGAGTAAAAATCCATATTAAAAATCAAGTATCGAAGGTGCAGTTCAATAGCCTTCAATAGTAGTTTGGACGGGATTTGAGTATACCCGATGTTATTACACATGGTTTCTATACAAAATGAATGTTTGTTTATGCAAAGCTCCTTGGGATCGCCGGTAATCAAGAAATCAATGAAACATTATGCGTTTTACATGTATTAAATTATAATACCCCAGATTTTTCACCCAGTTGGATTGATGTGACCATCTGTCAAGACACTTCCGAGTCCCCATTGGGAACGTACAATTGGCCTCAAACGACTCACATAAAAGCTCACATATGTAACATGCAATGCGACTCGCGTGGCCTCCGATAAACAAGGTGCGAAATTACCTTGATAAATCACATGCTGAAAGCAAATGAAATGGCTTTTGTTGACAACTAAAATGGAAAGTTCTAAATCAATTCTGAATTTGGTAATAAATCTTTATCATATTTTTCCCCACGTAGTCGATCATAAAATCTGCCCAACAAAACCAGATTGTTTCACAGATTTTTATCAGTTTGATGATGATGCAGTGACAAAGTCTTAGATCTTAGGCTCACAAGCGCTCGTTGTAACGTAAAGACCTTGTTATCCACACCTCGGGCCGCCGGCCTCCCATTGCCTGCAAGCTACCAAAGGGCACAGCTAACTCGATCATTCAATTTTCAATCTCAATTTTCTCGAATGTGCACAGACTCCTACTCTTGTCCCAGAAAATTTCCCAATAATTGTATGTAGTATCACCGCCCCAGGACTCAAGACCTTCCGGTTAACACTTCGACACAGCTATTCGCAACCCAGAACGTCCTATCAAAGTTGACACGGTTAGGGTAATAGAAGTCGGTATATCAACTCTAGCCAGATGAACCGGTGCAATGTACAATCAAATACTGTCTGTCATGCGCAAATACGCAAACTTAGGCCAGTAGAGTCCGTTAGTTGAGTCTTTGAATCCAGGACTTTGGAAAAACCGAAATACAGAGCGCAATATCCCCCAAGCGAAGACATCACACGAAGAGATGAAAACATCACATCCAAACCGACAAAAAAAGGAGCCCTGCGTCCAAACAGAACAACCACCTACTGTCATTCTCCTATATGTACACCATCCGCCTCCATCTCCTTCCACACGTCCCTCAGTATCTCAGTAACAGTAGGAGGAATAACCGTCCTGGTTCGTTTCGCATCGACACCAGACCCCTCCCATTCATCTTCATCTCCTTCTCCTTCCTCTCCTTCCCTTGCTCCATTACTACTAGCACCCTCCCGGCGTTTCCTCTTCGTCGCTATAAACGTCAAATACTCCAAACTATACCTAGGTCCTCTATCACGGGGCATATTCATAGGAGGAGCTGCGAACCATAAAACTTCATTCGTAACTGGATCGCGGTCGAATAACTTGGCTATAACAATAAAAAAAAGAAACAATGTCGTCAGTAATTAGAAAGTGAAAAAATAAGCCGTTTCCACAAGACCGCTGATAAGGATCAAACTAGGGTGCCTTACCTGTTTCTGCTGGGAGTTTCTCCACTTGACCAGGACCTCCAATAGCCGCTATACCTCCAGCAGCAGTGACAACAGAACGATCATGTCCCAATGTGGTAGTAGGTAAACGTTGAGTCTGCGGCTGATGAACGACATGTTGCATATACGGTTGAAATTGCTGATATGGATTCTGCGATAAAACAGTATGCGGAGTCTGTGGAGGTGGTGCAGCAGGAGGTGGCGGTTGTGGTTGTGGTTGTGGTTGCTGTTGTGGTTGTCCTCGGCTTGGATTTCCATCACTACGAAGTTTTTTTCTAACACTCTCGCCGTCTCCACCCGCCGAATCTACACCACCACCAGAAGGAACATTCGCAACAATCCCACCTGGCCCCTTCATTCCCTTCATTATACCCACACGACCCACTAAAAATGGACTCCCAACCCTCTTCGGCCAAATCGTTTTCTCAAACCGATAAATGGGCATAAACTCCTCCCCTCCTTCCTGCCTAACTTCTTCAGGAATACATCCATTCCAATTCCTAATCCTCACAAACACCCGCTCTAAATCATTATACTCCGACTCACAAACATACAACGGAAAACCAGGGTACCAGAAAGGAGGTCGAGGTCTTCCTCTGATATGTTGATCTGTGAATTGACATGCGACTTTCTCGATCAGGTCTTCAATTGGATGATCGGCGAAATGAACTTGTTTAAAAAGATGAGGGGATTTTTTTTCAGAGTGAGTTTTTTTTTTCGGGCAAGGGGTTTCCCGAAGAAGAGCAGTAGACGTACGAGTTTTGAATACTTCTCCTTCCCAAAACTGCCTATTGGACGGATGGAAAGTCTATTAAAAAAAAGAAAAGTTTACTCTCGAAAGATAACTTGACAGAACAACCACCGACCTGCTCGGGTCTATAATACCACGAAACCGTTATCCCATACCGACCCTTTTTTACTCTAAAATAAGAGATTAATCAGCCCAAATCAAACTCTTTACTTTCATTTTAATAATAAATAAATACTCACACTAGATCATCAGATTCCGATGTCCAGCATTTAAACACCTGACCCACAATCGGTTTACTCGGATCATCAGGGTTACTCAAATGCACCCAATCGCCAAGTTTGAGTTTCCATCCTTTGTAATTCACTTCATCCACAAACGTTCGGTCCCGCGTAGGTGGTACACGATAGGTGGTAGCATTCACATTTGAAACGCCGCCACCTTGATGTTCATCAGTAGCTGCAGAAGTGGTGGTTGTAGAAGTCAAAGCGGCCGTAGAAGAAGAAGAAGATGCAGGGAAAGGCTTCACGGTCCCTGGACCTGCAGGCAATGACGCGAAATTGGTAGTAGAGACGTAGGGTGGCCCTGGAGGGGGATTAGGCGATGTGATGGATTGGTAGAATCGCTATATCAGATTCAACGAAATGAATACGATGGAAGGAAAGGGTGTCGTGTTTACCTGCAGTAGAAGCGTCATCCCATACGCTTCTGTACCAGGATCATGCCATTTCCGTGCTTTCTCAAAGATGTGTGCCATATCTGTATCAAAATCTTTGGCACTTTTATATAATTTGTGGCGGCTACGTGTCTATATAGATAGATATAGATGGGTTGCAGGATAAGTGGGTTATAATGAAAAGGGAAATAGGTCATACCTCGATCTGTTTAAGGGAGATTGACGTCGTACTAGAAAGATGTAGCGCTGGTGAAGGCTCCTCCGGGATCGATTCCAAACAGACAGCAAGTCGATTTCCACTTTGTGCGTCAAGTTAGAATTTTTTTTAAAACCTCGACACCATCAGTTAAGCCTACATTATATCCTTATGACTCTTAATCAAATGCACGATATCCGATAATCGCTCCTACAAACATCAATAATAATATAACAACTTTGAATTCGGTAATATGCTGCACAGTTACTTACCAGCTTTACTTCACCCATCCAACCTTCCTCTCCAAAACCAGGCCAGCTCGGAAGCCCCTTCTCTAACTGTTTGATGATCTCGTCACTCTGGGGATCCCGGTCCGTCTGAACACCTGCTAGTCCATCATCCTCCGGGCCCTCGGAGTCGGGCGTGACGATATCCACATCTGGATCTGAAGGGATGGTTGAAGACGTATCGAGAACTTGTCCTGCTGGCATTGTTATTGTACGTGTTGGAATAGTAGGAGCGGCTGGTAGAGGTGCCACAGCCTTCGATGGTTGTCCGTCTTTTGAGGCAGAAGATGATGATTCAGCGGCTGCGCCATGCACTTTCTGAGCTGAAGAAGGCGGTGGAGAACCCCGTGGATGAGGGAGTATGGATCTTTTCTTCCATTCAGCTTCTAACAGAGTCTAAGTAAGGTAGAAAAGGTCAATAGAAGGGGAAAAAAGTAATAGCAAAGACTGAGTGAGAGACGCGAAAGCAAAAGAAAAAACCGCCACCACTCACCTTCAAAGAACCAGCATCCAACGCTATCTGACTATCAGGTTCATTGTAGAACAACGCGTTCCAAAACACGAGCGACAAGTCAGCGTATACATCTGACGCTTCTCTATATCGACCTTTCTCAACACCCGCTTGTATATTTTTCAAACATCTCGGTTCAGGTATGACCTAAATGCTGACAAGTTAATACTTTTTTTTGGATATATAACACACACAAAACAAAACAAAAAAAAGAGATGTATCGCGTACATCATAATAAGCTGGCCATTCCGTTCGATCGACAAGGTCCATGAACATGGAAGCTAATTTCACAGGTCGTTTGCTTCGTATTGAAGTGGTGTTTAGAAGGGCTTGTATAATCTCTTCTATGGCAGCTTTTTGAGATAGTGTTATTGGCATGTTGGCTTTTTGGAACGAGTGGTTTAAATTTGACACTTGTTTGGCTGTTCACAAGTCTTTCGGCATTTTCCGGAGTGGGGGTTGGTGTCTACGCCGCCATCGCCGCCGCCCCACATCTGCTTTGAGAATTGGAAACTTGGAGCAAAGTCGTCAATTCGAACTACAGATATGTAACAAAAAAATTGGGGGCCGAACTTGTGGAACTATCTCACTTGAACGTTTGAACGTTCAAGAACCCTAGCAACCACCATACATATTTCTTTGCTATGTACAAATACAAACAAGTTAGATTGTTATCACTGTTTCACGACGCCCCAGCCTCGGGCTTTTGTATCGTACATTTTAACAATTGTTTCCCCCAGTTCAGTCTCTCGGGAAAAAGTGCAGGCCAAACCCCTGGGTCGTAGTTCTTCTTCCCTGCCTGACAGCCCATCGGCCGCATCACATCCACGGGGTTTGAAACCCCTGCAATCAATTTTGATTGCGCAGAATCCATGATCCTTGACTTCGCGGGGGGGAGACAGAAAGGGGGTCTTGCCACAAGCCTTTTGGCGCTGGGTTATTACGGCACGAGGGAAAAAAGCCCTGGCGGCCCGAACCCTGTTCGGGTGAATACTCCACGAATCTCATTTCAACCACAGGGGCTTTGAAGAAATCTTTAATTCTAAAACCTAAAAGTTTTCGGGACAACCCCCCTGACAACAAAGCCTAATCACACGGGGATTTTGGGAGGTGGGGTTCCGAGTCCAAATATGTTCATCAAGTTACTCGTTTCGGCGATAGTTAGCAGTACAAAAGACTGAGGCCCTCGGACGACCGAGGGAGGCTTCGAGGGAGGTTGGTATGGTTAAATTATATTTACGCCTTGAGGTCTAGAATCTGTTGCGTTGACTTTCGAGTTGTCAAGGCCACTCTTGACAACTTTGCATGACCCGACGACTGTTTTGCAGATTTATCGCAACCGTTGGGCGTCGCTTGATACAATTGCACGGGAACTCGTTTTCAAAACCAGCGCAACGAATGGTACGGATAACAACTGTAGTATTGGAGATTGTTCATTCTTTTATGGATAACAAAGGTTCAAAAAGTATGTATGTAGCGACAGCAAAAAGATCAAACATAGTTCAAAAACAAAAACAAAAAAAGAAGAAAAGGCCGTTTATAATTTCATCTCCAAGTTCGTCAAATAATCTTTCATGAAAAAAAAAAAGTTCCTGCCCAAAAACCCGTTGAGCTCGAAGCTCAAAACAGACAATTTCAACAAAACAAAAAAACAAAACAAAACAACAAATTTTTCCCAAAACGATCAAAAAAAAAAACTTGATACCAACCACCCCCCCGAAAAAATATTTTCAAAAAACAAGCACACGTCCAAGCATAAACCCAGACCTCCCTCCAAAATTCATATTATTCCTCACATCCTTCCCTCCTAACCCAGTTCCCTGTCCAAGTCCAGGACCAGGAAGCGTTCCACTCCATCCACAAGGATGATAAGGAGCATTATTAACATTCTCATCCCATGAATTCCGTTCTTCCCTGGGTAAGTTCCTACGAACGGGTGGGAGAGGTACAGTTGTAGCGCGGTAAGAGTCTTCAGAATGTAAGTTAAAGTTTTGGAGTGTACCGGGGATCCATTGGGATGGTGAGGGTGCTCGGCGTCGCCTTTTTTGACCTGGAGGTTTGGATGCTGTTGTTGTTGTTGATGTTGATGATGCGGAGGTTGTGGCGGGTGTGGTGGTAGAACAGCTTGGAGGGGAAGCGCTATCCGTCGTTGGGGAGATTGGCACATGCGCACGCTTTCCTGGTCTAGGTACGGAAGCGTTCGCGTTCTTTTCATGAGGAGGCGGTGGTGTAGATATAGAAGGGACCGGTTGAGATGTTGAGGTAGGAGAATTGGCAGAAGGAGACCCAGATGACGATTTATGGGACGAAGAAGGTGAGTTTACAGGTTTCAAAATGCAACGTTTGACATGTCTGTTCAGGTTGGACGCAACCCCAAAACGACGACCGCATGTATCACACACAAAAGCTAAAATCATAAAGGGTGAGGATCGCACAAATCTCCAGTTGTCAATAGATACGCATACCTTTCTCTCCAGTGTGAACGAGAAGATGCTAAAAAAAAAAGATCCAATAAGAAAAAAGCCTCTACACAAAGAATAATTAACTCACTTTTCTCAAGGTGCTTGGACGGTCAAAGCTATTTCAATTTCAAATCAGTGAGTTCAATTTTTTTTTTACAAAAACAGCACTTACCGTTTATGACACATGGTACAGGCGTGTTTCTTCTCCCGCGATGGAGAGTCAGGGACGCCTTGAACGGCTACGACCGGCTCTACCGGACGGATAGGTCTAACCGTATGGTGAGAGATAATAGCGGCGGCGGACCCTTGTGGGATCTCATAATCTGCTGCCATCTGTGATGATGACTCCTGTTGCTCCTGCTGCTGGTGCTGCTGGTCCCCAATTTGAGTTGATCGACCATTTGGATTGAGAAGGACAGCCATCGCAGCAGGTGTAGGTAGCTGTGCAGTTGGGGAACAGACGATGGATGTAGATGGATTCCTAGCGCTTTTAACGGATGATGATGATGGAAAGACCTGAGGAGGCTGTGGTGGTGGTGGTGGATAAACTGGAGGAGGAGCAGGCGCAACAATTGGATGGGCGGTTTGAGACCAATCCCATTGATTGTACACCGATATATCCTCGGGAACGATAAAGGTGTTGCTAGATGAAGGATTCCCGGCGAATCCGATCCCGGTGGCGTCCAAAGAGCTACTGTTATTGTTATTGTTGTCCACAAGACTTGTCGTGCAGAGTCTAGAGGCTGCAAGCTCTCCGCGGTCAACGAAATATCGATGATAGTCTTGATGTGGGTAAGTAAAGGATGATGATGATCCCCTCGAGAAGCCATTTGCGAAATTTGAAGCGTCATCTGGAGCAGAGAGATAAGGATGGTGAGGATAGTCAAAGCTGTTGTTATACGCTTGCATCATGATGGATGGATAGACGATGATGATGCTGATGATAGTGGAGGGGGGCAAAAGTTTGAAAACAACAATGGATGGGCGTCGGGGGTAGAAAAAATCTGTGTGTGTGTGCGCGCGTTGATGTTATATATCTCTTTGTCCGATCTAATACGTTAACCCTCGAAGATTCGTAGAAATTTAGAAGGTTCAGGCACCCAGGGTATAACCAATTTCTGAAGAAAAAAAAAAAAGAAAGAAAGGAAAGAAGAAAGGAAAAAAAAAAAAAAGATTCGAGTTTTACGTGGATGAAGGGGTTCGCGGAAACTCTGTCCGAACTCGGGGGCTTTTTTTTTTTTTGTGTGTGTGTATGCTCGCAATCTTGTTACCAACCCCCTTCTCATTAACCTTTTTGTAATAACCCACACACACACACACACCTTCCAATCGTTCTGATCTTGGAATATATGTCAATCCCCCTCCTCCTACCTCATGTTTGAAACACATGTTGATCTGCCCTCGATTGTGGCTCAACTCATCGATACGATCCAGAATTCCAAACCCACAACCCACAAACCCATTAGCCAACCAACCCAACCCAACAAACACCTTGTGATCCCCTTTCTTCTTTTTACCTCATTGTTGCCGAGGTCGATTAGCTATCGATGTTAACTATCGTGGCTATGAAAAGTTCTCTCACGCTTTTAGTATGGTAACAAATAAATCAACCATCGATAGGCACTAGTAAGGTGTACAACATCTCATGCTAAATGCTTTGCAGGGATATCATCGATTTCCAATGGTAACATAGTTTAAAAGTCTAGTCGCGATCTTCGGAACCTCCAAGGGGCCGGCCCGAGATCCAAGATAACGATAATGGTAAGTAACTCATGGTACTAGTACATCCTTCATCCTTCAAAAATCCCTGGAACAAACACGCACACAAAACCGGCGTTCCTTTCAAATCATCGATCTCATCACAAAAGCCCAAACCAACGTTTCTTCCTTTACTTGAATTTACTCAATAACTTGCTACTACCTGATAACCAAAAAAATGTTTCATCAACAATCAACAAAAATCAAGTTCAAACAAACCCCCCTTCACTTACTCTGTGCGAGATTCTCAACGTGACTTTCGATCCGATCTCTTTGCTTTCCTGCTATTTTATCAACAGCGTTCAACGCAAGTCCTAGCGCACTAGGCAAAGAGGGCTTAGCGCTACTCGATGAGGGGTAATTCACTGATGGAGCTAGAAATTAAATAACTCGTGAAAGATAAGGACAAAAGGCAGGGTTTCATGACTTACGAACAGGCATAGGCGGCGCAGTAGACATCCAAGGCGCAGATAACGATTGAGAATAAGGACCTGACGCACCATAACCTTGATGAGGGGACGACGACGACGGCATATTGCTACCAAAATAAGTTCCATCACCAGGGGCTTGTGGGAACGATACACCACCAGTAGGCGACGAAGAGCCAGACGGGAAGGCAGGTCCGCCAGGATATTGAGATCCCCCAACACCAGGTCTATCGTACGAGAATTGACTGCCTGGGAACGCCATAGTCGGACTAAGAGGTGGGGAGACATGTCCAGGCCCAGGCCAAGCAACTGACGTAGCAGCGTAACTCGATCCGTGTACACCAGAATTATACATCGAAGCACCTTGCGGCTGGCCTGGATAGCTCGAAGGCGTATATGGCGAGTTATATTGTGGACCAGTAGGGAAACCGACAGGCGGCCCATGTTGACCATGCACAGGAGGACCACCCGTAGATAAATAAGACGAACTCCCATAATGATCGTGCGTATTAGCAGCTACATTATTAATATATGTCGATTCAGCGACTGGAGGTGAATAACGACTGGGAGTCGTATTCGTACCGGAAGCCGTATTTGGACGCGGGGGAGGCTTGTTACTCAGGCTTGACGTCGGCCTAAGTGCTGATGATCCTCCTCCAGTAAGATTGTATGAAGAAGCTGAGAACGTTTGAGGTCGTGTCAAATTAGCTCCACCACCAAGTCCGCTATTATTACCACCACTAGATGGTCTACGTTCAGGATGAGCAGAGAATTTCGGTACTGGAGGTGTATCCAAGTCCCATTCGGCAGGTGGCCAACGCGGCCGGTTTTGTGTAGACGTAGCCGGTTTCGAAGTTTCTTGTACAGAAGATGATGGTGACAACGATGTGGCAGCAGCAGCGGAATGGTGGTGGTGTCCAGATTGAGGAGGCCGATTTTGCGTTTGAGAAGGAGGTCTTACTTGCGTTGCTGTTGACGGTCTCAACGGACGGCTTACATGATATCCAGAGTTGCCGGGATGAGTCGGATGGAGAGGTGGAGGTGTTGGTAATCTTCCATCACCGCCGCCTCCACTTGGCCCTGGAATATTCTGACGTCCAAATTCATTGGTAAGCGTAGTAATCGGATCTTGTAATTGGTTATGACTAGACGGATAGTTTTGGAGTGATGATCCGTCCGCAGGAGGATAGCCTTGACGAACCGGGCCACCTCCATTACTAGGATAAGATTGAGCAGACTGTGCATTATATCCTTGAGATGGAGCGCCGGCAGGAGGATACCCGTGAGAGTGTCCAGTAGAGGCAGGATAGCCTTGGTAAGATGAACCTCCAGCAGTTGAATATGATTGAGGATGTTGTCCCCAATTTGGAGAATGAGCATGAGGAGCCTGTCCTTGAGAATGCGGACTGTATGACTGTGGGGACTGGGCTTCGCCAGAAGGAAGATCAGGCCGACTCGCAACAGCATGGTATGATTGAGCAGGCTGACCTCCGACTGGCGAGTACGGTTGAGAAGCTTGAACCTGAGTGGGACGATACGACTGCGGATGTTGTCCACCAGCAGGAGGCGTGTAGGATTGGGTAGGCTGCCCTGCAGTGTACGAGTGTACTTGAGTTAAAGGCGGTTGAGGAGGGTGACCTCGGGAAGGAGGGCGCGGCTGTGGATGATGCACGCCACCAGGAGGAGGATATGGTCCTCGAGAGGGAGATTGTGGACGATGTTGTCCAACAGCAGCAGACGGATAGGATTGGGTAGACTGTCCTGCAGCGTATGTATGTACCTGAGTTAAAGGCGGTTGAGGAGAATGACCCCGGGAAGGAGGCCGCGGCTGTGGATGATGCACGCCACCAGGAGGAGGATATGGTTCTCGAGAGGGAGATTGTGGACGATGCACGCCACCAGGAGGAGAATACGGTCGAGGGGAATGTCCCTGCACAGGTGGATACGGCTGAGAAGATTGTGCGCTAACCTGAGGATGTGCTTGCGCCTGTAAAGTTGGGGCAGTAGACGCAGGACGAGTACTAATATTAACCGGAGGTGGAGACGCCACCGGTGGAACATTTGCTACCACAGGCGCATTCTGCACTACAACGGATGGAACCTCTGGAGCCGTCGCAACAGCAGCAGCAGCAACGCGCGTGTCAATATTCGTTACAGTTTGTGACGGAATAGGATCGGTCGATTCATCATCATCATCAAATCCCAAAGTATACGGCGGAGGCGGCACATCATCCTTTTCCTCTTTCTGAAGAGCGAGCCATTCCTCATACGTCTGTCCACCTCCTCCAGGATCCACACCACCAGCAGCATTACTCGTTTCAGCCGAAGCCGAAGATGAGGACCCTGACATAGATTCCTTAGATTTAGAGTTAAGCTCTTCATACCTCGGACGCGAAGACCAATAATGTTCCAACTCCTTCAGAGGAAAATTCTCAGAGACAGGTCTTTCATTCCGAAGACCTTCAGCGGCCAGACCACATATGCGCATGTACCTATATAAATAGATTAAAAAACACGAAACAATCATTCGATCAAAATGCAAAAAAAATAAAAATTTACCAATCGGACGGAACTTCATAACCATCTGCATCGAGTGCTAGGAAAGGGTACTTGGCCGATTCGGGGAGATCGCGTTTATGTTCAACTATTGGCATGAACGCTGTGCCCTCATCATATCTATCGAGCGTTCGTGTGGGAAAAAAGGCAATCAGTAATGGAAAACAGTGTTCAGATCGTAAAAACTTACTCATCCCACATCGCTCCATATATAGTACGGACCCCAAGTCGATGGGCGTTATAGATCTGCTTCCAAAGAAATCTCCCACCTTCTCTTTTAATGTTATTCAAACCCCATTTCCCTTCCGACAGATTATATCCCTTTATAAAGTTTAAAAAAGAATAAAAAGCAAAAACAAGATAAGCTCCAGGTTGCCAAGCGAGCCGAGCAACAGCAATATAAAAAGGACTCACGGATCCACCAGGTAAAACAACCGGAATATAGTCAATTTTTCGTATTCCATCACTTTCATTCTGTTTCTTGATGAGTGCCATATCTCCTTTCATCTTTATCTCAGCAAAGTTGTCTGCTTCTTTCTCTGTACTGTAACGACCGACGGTCCACGGAGAGATTGCGTCAACTTCGTTTAACCAAACATCCAAGAATTCAGGGTTTCGATCTGCATCGCCCTCCGCTGTACGCCAATGTGAGGGAACACCAGCCATAATGTAAACGCCACCAGGGGTAGTATTCCTGAAAAATTCAGTGATCGCACGTACAAGCGCAGGTGTATGTTTAGAATTGTCGAATCCAAAACCTTGTAAAGAACTGGTTTAAGCGATTACAAAGAATAAAAGTAAAAATGGATCTCTACCCCATAATGCAACGACAGGTTTTCCCTTCTCTTTAAGATAATTTGGACTATCCAGAACCCTAAGAGTACGGACAACATGTACCCAATCTCGTTCTAGGACCTTTTGGATACGATCGGGAGGAACACCCGACACGTCATACCTGGGAAACAGCAATTTGTATATAACAAAAAAAAAGGCCAAATTGTGGAGTGGCTCACATAATCGCGAAAACACGGCCTTCTAGTTCTGCAGCCTCCCTAACACGTTCTCCAACTTCATCACGGATGCGTCTTATTCCTTCATTTCCCGATTCCATATCGCATTGACCTGCAAAACGTTGAAGAAAGGCGCCGTCTACACCATGTTTTGCCATCCAATGGAAGTGCCTTGAATCGAAAGTTCAATTATTGTTTTTTTTGGTACAATTGTCTGAATAGATACCGTTTCACAGTGTTTGAATTCCGTGAGGAGAATAGAAAAGTTTGTTCTCCGGACTTGGTTTTCAGTCCGGGAGCTGGGTACAGTTCTGAAGGTGGATATTCCGAGACGTCAGGCCATACATCGGTGTTTGGTCGACCGCCATCTGGTATAGGATAGTTGAACCAATGCAACCAGCCATGATGACCTTAGAGAGGAGTGGCACCGCAAAATCATCAAAAAAGTTGTTGTTTAGGTATTCGGAAACTCACCTGGTCCAACTGGCTCTCCGTCTCCTGGACATGTAAACCTATTTCAAAAACAGATAATCAGGTTACAGGATCCATTCTAGAAAACCCCATAATACAAAACTTCTACCAAAAACGTACCATCCTTGATATCCAACCATGAACTTGTCTTGTATAGTTGAAGCATTTGCTCTGTGTGTGGTAACTTGTCATAAGCATAAAGGAATTAGAACCTCGAAAACACAAGTACCTTTTCAACACTATATTGCTGGCCATGTTGAGAATCTTTGTTAGATCTAAATCGATGGCTCCCTTTTATACGATGGAGTTTGATAGTAAGCCTGGGCCGCGTGACGGGATTCCAAATTGGACGCCACAGCGGCCAGTGCTGCGGGCAGTGTTCCCTGTTCAAGCACACAGCACCTGACCACAATGGAGTCACAAACAGCCCAGTTGGCTCATTATCTACTGCAGATACTAGAGAAGAAAAGCCTTTACAGCGTTCCAGGTAGCACAGAGCCACAACAACGCCTTCTTGTGGGCGTCTCAGGAATTCCAGCATCCGGAAAATCAACATTCGCTCAACTCCTCACCCAGCGCATTAATGATATTCTGGATAAGCAGAGTACTACTGCTACTACTCAGGATATACAACCCATCGAACATCCACAGGCCATCTTGGTGGGGCTTGACGGATGGCACTACACCCGTGCCCAGTTAGATATCTTTCCTGATCCTCAAATAGCGCACGATAGACGTGGCAGTCACTGGACTTTCGATGGTGCCGGGTATGTCTCCTTCATTCGCGCACTACGCGGTACCATTACTAGCAGGGTAATTACTGCCCCATCTTTCGATCACGCGTTGAAAGATCCTACCCCCCATGCTATCTCTATATACCCCTATCATCGGATTGTGATTATCGAAGGATTATACACTTTCTTGGCCATCGAACCATGGAGTGAAGGTGGTCTTCTTCTAGACGAACGATGGTTCGTCCAAGTCGATCCCGTTGAGGCAAGAAGAAGGCTTATCAAACGACATGTTCTCACTGGCGTTGCAAAAGATTTGAAAGAGGCAGAATGGAGAGCGGATGAGAACGATGGTCCAAGTACGTCTCTCTGGTCCCTGTCCATCTTTCGCTCCTTCCTTCCTTTCTCTGAAATGTTATTTGATTTGATGACGTGTATCTTTTGGAAAACTTCTTCGTATTCCTCAGATGGTCTCTTTGTCATTGGGAACATGTTGGAACCTACGAGAATCATTGAAAGCAAGGACGATCCCAGTCTGGACTCTGAATGCAAGATCTAATCCAAGCCTGTATTTCTGGGATCAAATTCTATGTTCTTTACCCCGTGTTATTGGGACCCATCATTGGGTCTTTCCATCTCTATTTACGACTCGTGGGTTCCGAATTTCGAAACTAGATTCTCGATCGACCCTATCTGCAATATCCAATCCTTCAAGTGAGCAGTTCCGATTTGCCACCCCTACCTCTCTCTTTCTGGAAAGATGCCATTTATACCCAATAATGAAAACGTTCCCCGGTGTGTCCACCACCCAAAATCTATTTTTAACCCCCACTTCGATTATGGGTGACATTGACAGGTACACGAAATTGTATCACAATAGACTTTGTACAGAAGAAGCATTATTTTTTAAAGAAAACTGCTAACGGATCATGATGTAAACAATTTGACACCAATGCGTTCAGTTAGTTGGATTGACGGACCATTGTTGGCATTTTTGAATGATTCTTAAGCCTTGCTGCAATGCCTCTATGCAGACCCTCAAAATCATCGATCTCACGGATAAATTCTCGTGTACCCAATAAAACGCGGATTGGGTCTGATCCTCCGAGCACTGCTGAGCAGACTTTTCTAATTCACGAACATAGTGATTCACAACAGTTATTACTCTTCTCTTTCAAAAACATCAATTCCTTGTCACTTTTTTTGTAAGGGAACATCCAATGGAACTTGGGGCGTAAGTAATGACTAGTTGACTACTTGAGCAGTATATTCTTCTTCACCTACTAGTACTGCCTATTGCCAAAAAAATCTTCTTCATGTGGTGGCAATGATCATCCTTCCGACTCGGAACAGCATTGAAGGGCTTGCAACTGCAATGGATATTATTAACCGCCTCTGCAACCGTTTCACATATCGATAGTGGCGGTTGTATCCAAGTGCCATTAATACCTTACTCAGTTACTCAGTACTCAACTCCAGTGAGGCAAAGTATCCACCAAGTGGCTGAGTAGAAAAATTTGTACGGTCCGAGTCCTAAATTCTTCCCGGACTTCCATTATTCCGTCGTCGGCCCGGATAATCAAAAGTCAAAAGATATTTCTAGTAGAACATGAATATGTACAACCACACATTGGCAATGGCGGATGCATGATCATCGTCTTGCACTGGCAGTCCCTGACTTCAACCGCCCCCAACTTCTTCCTCGAAGCAACGGGGTACCTGCATTATGTATGAAATGCGTCGTGATTTGATTACAATAGTAGTACTACTAGCCAATTACTGTTACATTGTACGATTATTATGCTCTAAGACCATTCAAAATATCCCGAGTATTCCTATCTAAAAAAGTTCCTCCGAGTCCTTATTTCCTCGCCGATCTCCATTTAACCATTCAAATAAAATAAAATACAAAAGGTGCAGTGGAAGTAATCCCGGCATCATCCAGATCCCTTGTTGTGATTAGGAGCCTTTCCAGAAATTTTATAGAAAATGGTTCCCTAACACAACTTGTCAAGAGAAAATACCAAAAATAAAATAAATAAGAAAACGTACATCATAAACTGCTTTTATCTGCGCCTTTTCCACGCCTTTGGAAGATCTAGGGGGCCAAAGCATATAATAAGTCGCAGACCATTCAAACGCCGCTGCGGACCATCCAAACTAAAAAAAAAAGAAAGGCGGTTAGTGGGAGTAATAATAAACTTGGAGGGCCCAAGCGAAAAAGGTCTGTCTTTTTCTTTGGGAGATAAAGACGTACAAGATCAAACGCGTTTCTGTTACCGTGTAGCATGCATATTCCTTCTTTCATAGTGAGATGGGAGCCGTCGGAAGAGTACATTTTGAATATTGACTCGAATCTCTTCTCGTCGAAATCGCCAATGCTATTGTATGCCTCAGAGTCAGAGCCATGTTTTGCCTTGAAATAATGGTGTGAATGGAATTACGGCGTGGTTTAGATACTCGACTTACCCGATGCATATTCTTGATCTTCAACCGGAAGAATGGGTCTGGGAGGAGGGTACCCCAAGTTACGTAGCTAAATAGTACGCATAGGGAAAAGAGACAATAAAAGAGCGTTTTATCTTTAGCGGTAAATACGTTTATCGATAGATGGTTTGTAATACTCACGACAACCCGCCATGAATAAAAACCATCGCGATAAAAGCCAACACGATGGGGAAATTGAGCTCTCGAAAACCAACATACCTATTTATCAATCAAACAAAACGGATGGGTCAATGAAGTTACGAAGCAGGACAGGACAGCACGTACGTATCGCTCGGCCAGATAATCCCATCGTGGTCTGTGTCGAAGAACTCGACATGAGATTGAAGGGCCGTGTTTCGTCGATTAGGCTCGAAGCCTGTTCCTGGTGCTGGCGAGTATCCGTTCTTTGGGGCGACCATCTTTGAAACAGTTTCTGATAATAAGTTAAAAGTTAAAAGTTAAGGATAAAAGTAAAGTTGTCGCGTGACGTCACTTTTGGTTGTGTCAGGTTTAAGTTGGGTTTGGTGATTCTACCACGTCCATGTACTTCTACAGCAATCTAGATAAGAGCGCCCTGGATAATATTAATTGAACAGAGCTTGTTTTCTGCACATTGAACCAACATTAAGTACATGCCAGCTGTAAGTAAAAGGACTCGGTTGATGGATGATGACAAAGCAACATGGGCTCTGCCAGTGGCTGTACCCATCGCCCTCATTTCTTCTACTGGTGGACAGAGAAAGGTTGGTTTAGGCATTCAACTATCCTTTGTACTACAGACGCATCAAATCAGTCCCAGGCACTATCTTTTCACCCATCATATTCTCGTTCTAGACTCTACCCGGCGTTAATCACGGACAATTTCTAAAATTTCGTCAACACACCATGAATATCCTCCACAAAATGACATCACCTTCCGAGACACATGACCTACTAGTCTCTCCTTTGATCGCAAACCCTCGAATAGAAATCTGCCGTCAAAAAGTAACCCAAGATACGATAGTTCGGCGTCGACACAGGGACCCCAGGTGAAAGGATTTTAGAACCCCTTCCCCCCTCCTTTCCCATCTGAGTTGGCAGCCAATCCCAGGATTGTGGATAGCCCTCTCTTTCGGCGATATTTTCTCGGTTCGAAGTAGACAGGGATTGAGGTGAGCAGTTGTCACCATTTCGGATTGTGAGGGAAACTGACCACCTAGGGTTAGGATGTTCTGAAAATATTCCTTTTCCGCGACCAAGACCCGCTTCTCACGTCAGTGATAACATCTACTTGACACAGCGCAAGAAAATCAGGGATCGATCCGAGAGATGTCTACATGTCAACAAGAAGCCTTTGAACGACGGGGGTCGGATTTACCCCTTCAAGCCAACTCATGGGGGATTCTCGAAGCAGAAGCCTGTAGAAGCAACAAGATAACAAACTAAACCTATTTTAAACGCGGGGGAAGTGCTTATCTTTGTTCTTCCTACCCAGCGTTATGTTCTGGGAATACAAGACCTCTAGGGAAAAGAAATAGACACAGCGCTTAGTAGGATATATATACGATTGACCATCGTGTGTGTGAGAGCGGGTATATCAGGCAATGACGTGGCCCCGGCTGATATCTTTAGATCAAGTACTCTCACAGACTAATAACGATCCAAGGTCATTTGACTATCCTGCCCTATCTACGGGTACAGAATTTTTATGGCAGAACACCGGCGCCACGCTCTCTCTCTCTCTCATACAACCCTGAGGTTATCTAATCGTGATAATCAGCCCATCGACTCTTGCAATTCAACTTGTTCACTCCGTGAGAGGGGGGGTATATGTGAAAACAAATGAATCGGAGTACAAGATATCATACACTAATGCGGAGGTTCATATGAAAAAAACAGGATGAAGTTACAAAAACAGACGGGCTGGACGCCCGAACCCAAGCAATCATAGTGTACACGGGGAAAAAAAACGATGCTAACAAAAGGATCAATTTATTTTCAAGAGTTCCACCTCGAATTTGAGTGTGGCGTTGGCAGGTATTACGGGTGGGAAGCCACGAGAGCCGTATGCCTGAGAGTGTAGTCAGAGAAACGAACAAAACCAAAACCAGTGAGTGGCAATAAAGAAACGTACAAAGTCTGGTGTAGCCGTCAAGATGGCTTTTTGACCCAGCGACAATTGTATCACGCCTGATCTCATCCGATGATCGTGAGCAAAATCGAAACGCGAAATATCGCGTTTGAAACATAAAACTCACCCTCATCCCAACCTTTGATGACCTTTCCTACTCCGATTTCCGTTTCAAAAGGAGACCCACTAGAAAAATCCCGCACGCGATCAGTCCATCTGTTGGAATCCAGAAAAGGTCGATGGCTTACCGATCCCGACTAGAGTCGAACTTACTGCCATCCGTCAAAGTACCTACGTAGTGAATTTTGACCTTGTCTACGAACAATAATCGTTTAATCGCCAACGAAGGAAGGGGGGTGGGAAGACGAATATGCTGCAAAACACGTACCGCCCTTCTTGGGGAAATTGACATTATCTCCTGCGACGATTGTTTCAATGGTAACACCCTTGAAGAACGAAGATGAGATATATTTCTATGGGAAGAGAAAGGGGAGAACGAGTACTGACCATAATGTGAAATTGATGATTGAACTATCAGGGATAGGTAAGGGTACAGTAAATAAGAGCGTTGTTGAGAGACTTTATAGGAGCGGAGCCCAGGCGGAGTGCGGATCTTGATCCGATAGATCTGGCATCTCCGGCTTCGATCTATCAACCTGCACCCCCAGACATACTATACCCCCCAAGTCTATACAAATTCCAAATCGTTTAGCACGAACCCGTTATCGATATCGATGGGGGGGGGGTATGAACAAAATTACGAGAACCCGGCATTAATAGTGGTCCGGTACACTTTGGAGGGACCCCTTTCTCTAAAGAAATCAATCATACAAACTAAATGGGAACGCATCATGGTTCCGATCAAAATCCGAGTCCCCAAGAGAAGGGGATATATAAAAACCCGTTTCTTTGCGTAGTAAAGCGAAGCTTGGAAGCCAAAGAAAACGCATTTCTGCTAATATCGGTCACGAGCCCCTTGGTTAAAGGTCTGATCTGTGAATCAGTGTGATCATTCGAAACAAAAAGAAACACATGAAAACAGCTAGGAGCGAAAGACGAATCACAAGTGCCTTTTTTTGTTTTGAGAAGAACTCCGGGAGAGTGGGGGGGAAAAAACAATCACCGCAAGTTCGTCTTCGCATTTCCAATCGCATAAAAAAAAATCCAACATAAGAGGAGGATCCGAAATGGAAACACCTGAATAAGACAAGAACAACTTCGTTGCACAGTAAGGATGGATGGAAGCCATTTCTTATCGAGGGAAGGGTTCGAGCTGCCAAGATAGCTTTTCTCCACGGATGAAAACGTGCCCTATATCTTTGACCAGCCAGATGGCTCGTAGAAGCCAGACAGAGAGAGTAAGCAGTCATACGCCACACTCGATCAAATTGTGGTAAAGGTATTGAAAAAAGGATATCCATTCCGATCCAGCGGCATTTGCGATAGAATCACCGTGACCGAGAAAGGACTAGTCCCAGGTAGAAGGGAAAGAAGCTACAGGCCACAGATACTGATAGGCCGGTCAAAGCAAACCCAAAGAGACGATGAAAATGGGCGTATTAGCATAGTTCAAAACGATTAATCTCTAGGAAACGCAGGAGAGGAAAAAGGAGAAAATGAACAATGCACCTTAACAAACAGCGGAGCACATTCTGCCATACACCCCCTCGACTTCCAATAAGATCCACGCAAAAGGAAAGGCAAAAGCTCTTTCACAGCTAGGTTTGATAGCCTCTCAGCTATATCGGTGTACTTGACAGAACATGACGCCATGCATCTGCATAACTAGACTCGTGTTGGGGTTCAATGAACTTTTGAGGGCAGATAAAAAGGCGATAAGATCTCACATGAAGGGTATTGGATCCTGACCGAGGAGTCGCATTCCATGATAAGGCCAAGGAGATCAGGGCCGAAAAGAAAAACACGGCCGGAATGAAGGTGCAATGAGGCTGAAATTTCAGGGTGTGGCAAGGGATGATCGATGAGAACCGAAGGTAGAGTGAAGATAAGTAATGCCGTGAACATATAAATCTCTTGACATAGTCCAGGCTGGGGAGATGAAGAACATTTGGATGCGTTTCTGTATATGTCGGCTGAGGTTATCACGGAAGAAGGGTTTAGTTTATAACTTCCAAGAAAACGAAGTCGTATCATAACCATTATTAGGCGACCCCAAAGCATGGTCCTGATTGAAACTGATAAAAATGTCAAATAGTTTTTTTTTTAAAAAAAAAAGTCATGAAAAAAAATAAAATGATTGTACTCATATAACTTTTTGACCAGCTGACAAGAAGCCGTGGCAGAGAACGAAAAGTTGAGTTTTTTTGTTTCAAATCTGGGTAGACCAGTTGCCTTACCATAGATCTGGAGCCGTCAGACCCATCTCATAATCGATTGACAACTTGAAAAAATAGACAACAAAGAGTAAAGTGGTACAGTAGGTAGTGGAGCTGCGAGGCAAGGATGATCGGCTTCGGATAAGTAGCATGTTCGTTCTCCAACCAATCACACTGCATTCCAAGTTCCGCCTGCCCTGCAACAGACAGCCAGACTAGACGAGTGGTCATTGGTTATATAGAGGATGAAATCGCCGTTCCCCGAGCATAAACTTGAGAGAGAGAAGGTCAAGGAAGAAGGAAAGGGGAGAAAGCGAAAGCAAACAGGATAAACCCCAAACCCACAGGTTGGCCTTTTAAAACCCAAAAATGCCCTTTACCACTGAACTGCCACAGAACATGTGTTGCAAACTATTAGGCTTAGTGTCAGCTTTATTTCGTACACCGCGATAGAGACTTTCATGTCACGTGTGCAAAAATCACATCGCGTCGCATGACAACCTTCATCTGCCTTTGATAGAAATCTGTATC
Source organism: Phlegmacium glaucopus (assembly GCA_015039465.1). Taxonomy (NCBI): domain Eukaryota; kingdom Fungi; phylum Basidiomycota; class Agaricomycetes; order Agaricales; family Cortinariaceae; genus Phlegmacium; species Phlegmacium glaucopus. Next base: position 324,113 of record MU130701.1, read on the forward strand.
AAGGTTTTTACCTGCTCCGCTGCCAGTGCAATCGCTATTAGAAAATATTTGATATCGGTCTGATTTCAGCGACGGGAGGTGTATGCGATTGAACGTCATGCATAGTACACCCTAACTCTTTTTACTTAGATACCAGCACCACCCGTAACTTCCAGAGTGTGCCCAGAGACATACGAAGCAAGAGGTGAGGCCAAGCTATGGGATGATATTGAAATTAGCAACATTTAGACTAAGACATGGTAGGGAAGAAACATACAAGAGAACGGATCCTGCAGCATCTTCTGGAGATCCACCGCGTCTCAATGGAATAAGTGGGTAGTCTTCTGGTGCTGGCGCAGTGACTACGCGCTGCGCGCCTGGGATACCAAGAGCGACTTTTTTGCCGTCAATTTCGATGGTGGCGCCAGCGTCTTTCGATGCCGTCAGACTGGAAAAATATATACATGAATTGGAAATAAAAAGTGGAAAAGGCAGAATATTCACGCACCGAGTATGGATTAAACCGAATGCAATGGTGTTAGCGCGAACACCAAAGGGACCCCATTCCTTCGCAATGGTTTTGGTCAAGCCTAATACAGCAGCCTTGGCAGCGGCATAGTTTGCCTGACCAACGTTTCCGTGCAGACCTGAAGTAGAGGATACATTGATAATTGAACGGTTCTCACGTTGTTCAGGCTAGGGTTCACACAACAAGATGAAGATGAGCATGAGGGATCACCCTCTAGCAGTTTATTAGCACATACCTTGAGACGGAAGTAGGGAGCAGCTTGACGGATGAGACGGAATGGAGCTCGGACATGTATCTTCATGATAATATCAAAAGTCTCGTCTGGCGTAGTGTGGATCATCTTGTCGAATGTGAAGCCGGCGTTGTTCACGATGTGGTTGATTTTGCCCCATTTGCTATACATAAAGAAATTGTGTAGGGTTCATTTGTGATGAATGAGTGTGAGATACGCACTGGATTGTAGCATCCACTATTTTCTTTGGGAAATCATCTGCTCCAACGTCACCTGCGACGGAGAGGGATTCTCCTCCTTGAGCTTTGATTTCTTGTTCAACATTTTCTAGACGCTTGGCGTCAATGCTGTTAAAGCGCTCTAAGATCAATACCGATAACTGGGGTAGAGAATGCCAGCACGCACTCGCTGATGACGACCTTGGCTCCCTCCTTCGAGAACAGGAGAGCTACTGCACGGCCAATACCCTGCACAGGAGTTTGATAAAGCGTCCTTCAGGGCAAGTTAAAGGAAGAATATACCTGGCCGGCACCTGATACGACAGAAAACAACTTGTTAGCGTATACACTTAGATATTCTAAACATAATGAATGATAGGCTGCGTGAAGCACATCAATTTCCGTTCATTCCAGCATGTTATTCAAACAGAATAGCACCAGCATTACGATATGCCAGCAGTATAGGTCATACGACACCAGGTAAAACTTGCTCACCAGTAATGATCGCGACCTCTCCAGCGAGTAGCCCACGGCCATAGGTGTTGGAAACGTGTCCGGATACTTGAGCGAGGCGATTTGACATAATAGTTGGGGTGTATAATGAGCTTAGCAATGGAGAAGGTAAGTTAGAAAGCCACCCTATTTAAGACCCGGCTATATTATGTGCCCGTGCCGGCGAATCGGAATCATACGGTTTGCAGTTTGCGCTTGCTGTCAAGCGAATGCAGGACCTACCATCCCTTTCAACACTAGCTGGGCATATTTTATTAGATCGCTCAGAGACCACTGTCGAACATATATTCTCCAGCAGCAGCACAACTGATCACTGGCGGTAGCTTTGTCACGATGAAAGTCCGAAGAAGGCGGCGTCTTCCAAACTCATACAACTGGTACTGAAGGGCGAAAGAGTGAGTATTGTGGAAATCCAATAGTCTAAGTACCATAAAGGTTGGGGAAATGATTGCTCCAGGTCCTATCCACAACTGCAGAACGATGTGACCCAAATGCCACCCAAAGACTCGCAAAACTGGCCTCGAGGCAATCTTGGATTGGGTCCAAGGACTTGAAGACTGTTATTTCAGTGGCTCTACGGCTCAGCAGGTGCAGGAAAATCCGCTATCAGACCATCAATACGAATTGAAGCTCACTCTTTGCCGCTAGTTTTTCTTTTCGGGAACTGCAGCGGGTCCCTGTGATAATTCTCGTTTTATCGCTACACTTATATATCAGCTTTGCCTGTCCATCCCAGAAATCTGGGCTTACTCGAGGACTCTGTAGAACTCGATTCCAATATCTTCTCAAGAGAATTAGCTTCGGAAATTAACTATCGAACCATTGTCCCACTTGTACGAAGACCTCGGCTAGTATCAATGCTCATCATTTTAGACGGGTGTGCTTCAGAAACCTACGATCCAGTGTTCTGTGTCGAAGATTCTTGCGAAGAAGCTCCCAATTCCTATGCTTTTCCTTGTTGCAAGTCGACCTGAGTCCTGTATATGTGGGGTTTTTAACGGCAGAGCCGATGGCCTTCAATAACAACTACCTTTGATGATGCCTACAAAGCTGATGCCGATATCAAAGCATTTCTAACGAAATTCAATGTCCACTGAGACGTCAATTGCCCCGACATCAATCAACATTGATTACTGAATATTGGTCGCCTGGTTCGTAAATCATTAGGTCAATTTATCTATGCTTCCACGGTTATGAAGTACGTTGGATCTCCTCGTCATTGGCCTACGGATCATCATATTTGGGATTATGAGCCGTGGAAAGGATACTCCATTTGTCGACCCTTGATGCATTATACACCCACAAAATTTCTTCGATAGAAGATATCAAGGTGTTAAAACTTTTTAGTGCTCTTTTCCTTCCGAAGATATCACTAGTTCGAAAGTTTTCGGCCTTCATTGAGGCCCTACGACCTGGTAACTTAACAATTAATTGTCCTGCATTCGATTCTGGATATTCCAGCCAAAGTGGAATCAGGCGACTCAAATTTCTGGTTTGCTTATGTTCAGATGACAGTTTACGAGTCCTATTTATAGGACTCGTTCTTTTATGGAGCGGTCTGTGTAATTCGCATTATAACGATAATTCATATTCCTTTCTACGGCTGCATCTTATTCGTCTTCTCTTTCGCCCACCCATCCACTAGGGTTGCCGAAGTTCAGTTCGGTTCAGTTCGGGACCCATTTTCTCAGAACCAGAACCAGAACCACTTAGGAAAACCAGAACCAGAACCAGAACCAGAACCAGAACTGAACCAACAGAACCGGTTCTCTTGGTTCGGTTCTGGTTCAGAACCAGTTCGAACCATAAGAACCAGTTAAAAATAGACTTCTGTTAGGATATCACCAATTAGACAAGAAATTCTCATTTTAAATTTTATTTTCTAAAATTACATCTTATTTCTTAGAAATAAATATATCTTGAAATTTGAGGCCAGAATTTTGTAGTATTGGTGTTATAACTATGACATCACTAAAAGTAAACATGAAAAGAAAAAATACTACTAAACCATTTTGCCAACTAGTGACAACCTTGAATTGGATTCTTGCAATAGGAGTATAATTAATATTAATAAAACCCAAAGTTATAAAGTAAATGAGACATATTATTGATTATGTACTATGCCAGACCAAAGGATGATGTACTTCTGATTGGAAATATATAGTGTTGGTGACTTGCATAAATATTTTCATTATAGATACAGGTACAATGTGTCATTTAACATGCAAATAAGTAGATATCTTACTTAGGTATTTGCCTTGGGATAAAGTGGTTCAGAACTGGTTCTCAGATTTCTGGCCAATCCAGAACCAGAACCAGAACCAGATGGCTGGGGGTGAACCAGAACCAGAACCAAACCAGAACCACGGTTCGGTTCAGCTGGTTCTGGTTCTCTGGACTGGTTCAGAACTGAACTTCGGCATCCCTACCATCCACGACCCTTTTTATCTTATTTCAGCATTCTCTTTAACCCACCTGCCACTACCCATGCATCTCCTCTGCTCATTAGTCTGTGCAGGCGCGAGGTAGATTATCTCACTCTTATATAGAGTCAGGTTTCCATTGACACCATAATTTACATACACAATTCATTTGATATCTTTTCAGGTACGCTTCAAGATCTAAGTATTCAGACTAACGAGCAGAGGAATTACTGGTTTTTCCGTAGTCATTCCTCCGCTCATCCCTGGTCGACGGAATCAGAATCTAAGGAAATGCGATTTCGGATAGAGAATCTCTTGGCCTTAGGTTTTTTCCTTCGTCGCTACCACTCCCAGAACAGTTAGTAAGTTATTTAGATTGAATTGTACTTTTCTAGCATATCAAAGACATTGTAGACAAGCAACATATAGTACTGGACAAGTAGAAACAAGGAATCCTATATTTTGACCGTTAGCAAAATTGTTGACGCTTAATGCGCCGGCAAACGCCCGGGTCTATTTTTCCCACGGTCATCGCCATTGTTCCATTTTTCCCCTCAACGCGTCTACTAATGAGTGATTTCGAGAAGCGGTGTGTAACTCGGTTTAGGGCTGCGCACCGGCCATACTACGGGTACGGCCGTTAAATTACGGCCGCAAATTTCTCCCTCCAACCCTGGACGGTACGGCCAGGTAGGAAAATGGCCATAAATGGGTACTACGGCCGTCAGCACACTACATACAACGACTACTGCGAGTAAGAGTTTTTTTTAAAAAAAAATAGGTTATGAGTAATGTAGTATATTTAATTGTATAAAAAATACATTTTGTAGTGCAGCGGACGTCGAATGGAAGATATTCATCATTATTTGACAAAAATAGATCGGCCGGCACAGAGTTTGAAATACAGAAGGCGAAGCAAGGCAACTAAAAATGCGATTTTCAATTGATTTATCACACAAATAATTAATTTAAAATGACATGGGCCCGAACGCAATGCAATTCGTGCCAAATACCCACAAATTTCACACAAAAATACCCACACACCCGTCAACCCGTATGACGGCCGTCAAAAGCTGAGCTCAAGGTCCAAACGGGACGGGTGTTTACCCGTAAGAACCGGCCGTCGTACCCGTCGTTACGGGTACGGTGCGCAGCCCTAGGAGGGGCTCGTAAGTGCCATGCGAGCAATGGCCCTCAGGCTATGTTTAGTCATTATGTACGTATGCATTGATGGACTTGGGTAAAAATCCAAATCAAACAACAAGGCGGCGGCGGACATTGACGTTGTGGCAGTGATACAACTGGGTCTAAGCTGGATTAGATTGATTCATTGACTCGGAACAGAACATAGCTATTTGCACGGGCTTCGCCAGCAGCCGTGTATACATGTGACAACAAGAGACACCAAACTTTCATCCCAAGTCACACTTGGACTACTCCATGCTAGACCAGTAAAGCTTCCATGCCCCTAGGTCACAGTGAACCCTCTTAGATCCTTTTGGAGGGTCCAGCAATGCCAGGGTCATCATTATCACTTTCTGGATAGGAGATATCACTTTGAGGCGGATAAGATTGTCATCCAAATTGAGAACTTCACAACAACCTTCACAACAACTTACGACAATTATCTAACATATACAACAGCTTCGCAACAATTCCTTTTTGCTGAGAGTCACAGGCCGCTGGTCACCCGACTCCTTTGTCTTTTGTGGCTGTGATTTTTTTACACTTTGACAATGTTGGGATCAATACATAGTAATAGTCTGGCAGCGCTCTGGCCATGGCTATACATTCCGACCAGTGCATCGCGTGGGTATAAACGCTGTGAATTAATTGACTTTTCTGGCTCTGATGCTTGTACTTGCTGAGGACGATGACTCTGAGCAAAGCGGATGCAGGACCTAGTCATCGTACTCCGACCTTTTCCCCTTCAAAGTTCTCCATACGGCATGGTTCATCGAGCCACACAAAGACAGAGACCACTGCCGAACATGAAAAATCCAGCAACACGATGATCACTGGCGGTAACTTCATCACCGTGACAGTGGACGAAAGCGGCGTCTTTCAAAACAATACAAATCTCATAACTGAAGGACGAAAGGGTAAGTATTGGGCAATTCTATTATGCATTATTATCTTAAATACCATAGGGATGCGCAAGCTTGGAAAAATAATTGCTCCAGGTGCTTTTCACAACTCAAAAGAACGACGTGACCCCCCAAAATGTCATCCAAAAACTCGCGAAGTGGTTCTGAAGGAAATCATGAATTGGGTTCAAAGACTTGAAGGCGAAGAGAGACGCTGTTATTTCATGTGGCTCTACGGCTCAGCAGGTGCAGGAAAATCCGCTATCGCCCAGACCATCGCCGAGCTATGCCACGAATTGAAACTCCTTGCCGCTAGCTTTTTCTTTTCGAGAACAGCAGCGGGTCGTAGTGACCATTCTCGTCTTATCGCTACGCTTACATATCAACTTTGCCTGTCCATCCCGGAAATCCGGACCCACGTCGAGGACGCTATAGAAGTCGATCCAAATATCTTCTCACTTTCTCTAGAGGACCAGCTTCGGAAACTGATTATCGAACCATTGTCTCACTTCCACGATAACCCCAGTCAGTATCATGGCCGCATACAACCAAAGTTCATCATTATCGATGGTCTCGATGAATGTGCTTCAGCAATCGACGTTCAGCATTACGTGTTGCAGATTCTTGCCGACAAACTCCCAATTCCTATGCTTTTCCTCGTTGTAAGTCGTCCTGAGCCCTATATACGTGGGTTTTTTACGACAGAGCCGATGGAATCAATAACAACCACCCTTGCCCTCGACGATTCCTACCTACCCGATGATGATATCAAAGTATTTTTAGAAGCGAAATTCGATGCCATTAAACGAGACCACCCAGCAAGGGACCAATTGCCCGAATTGTGGCCATCGGCAGGCAACATCGACCATCTTGTTCGTAAATCATCGGGTCAATTTATTTATGCTTCTACGGTCATGAAATATATTGAATCACCTCACCATTGGCCTACGGATCGACTGGGGGTCATATGTGAGATCATGAGCCGTGGAAACGACACTCCATTCGCCGATCTTGATGCGTTATACACCCACATATTTTCTTCGGTGGGAGACATCAATAAGGTATTGGAAGTCCTTAGCGTTCTTCTCCTTGTGAAGACTTCAATAGTGCTGATGGATTCGGCGCTCATTGAAGACCTTCTCGGTCTACGAAGTGGTGACTTGAAGATAACATTGATCGATCTGCATTCGATTCTGGCCATCCCAGATCAAGCAGATGCAGGCGAGATACGGGTTCTACATGCGTCTCTTGGAGACTTTCTTCTAGATCAATCACGTTCTGGGAAGTATCATATCAACAAGGGACATGCTCATGCCAACATAACACAACATCTTATGAGGTGTACCCCCCAGCAGGTTACAGGCAACCATACGCATTTGTCTCAAGCATTGTTGGATTCTGAAAATTTCCTACTCTACAATCTTTCAATCGCCAATTTTATCGTGCACTGTACACAATCATACCCTACTGCGGAACTCTTGAATGCGCTCTGGAGTTTCAACATATCTGCCTTTTGGAAACTTTATACTCCACTCTGGAACGAGGTATGCGGATTCATGGATGAGGTTCAAATCCATGCAGCAGGCTCGGACCATATTTCGCCCAAAGCATCTCTAGCTTCTCGATTATCAGACCTTTTTACTTGGCTGAAAAATAATGTATGTCATCCCTTCGTCGGGCCGCAATGCTGACTGACGTAAATCGGTTTCGTTATTTAGGGGTCTAGCAATGAAGGACAAGACTTGTATTCCCGCTATATGCTCACTTGGGATCAGTACATTCAACATTCTCTAACCAAATTATCTCTCAGACCGATCGAGACCCAATGTATGATCTTGTTTATTTTGCCGCAATTTCGCGAGAACTACCATCAAGCGCGAGATATTTTTACTTACGACACAATTGGCCCCGAATATCAGTCACTGCTGAATGTTTCTTCCACCCTCGAATACCACAATGGCGACCGCAGGTATGATCTCCTGCTGAGAGACTTCTTTAGTGACCCCAGCCGTTCTGGTCTATTTTACTTGGATGGCGATAAATATGCAAGGTTTGCCATAACATTTACGAAATATCTCATTGAACGGTTCCGGTACGTATGTGATTCCGTAAAAGCATTTTCTTGCTCTCACTTGCTCAACAATACAGTGCAACATGGGATTCCTGGTTGAATTTGGAACGCGACTTATCTTGCCTCTCCACGCTATTATCAAGGACATCCTATTCGAAAGAGCTCGCAACTCTCTTGGATTCAACATTTCGTCGCGTGGTTAAGGTCCACAGACCTCAAATAGCACAAAAAGTGGCTGATATTATAAAAACATACTGTAACAGTGTGAGTTACCTCTTATTCTTTTCTTGGCCATTGCAACTGTTTGACATAGCTCATCAACAGCCCCAGTCTTCCGGGAATTGTTATGCTGCTTTTCATGCCCAAGATAGCCACACTGTCAGCAAGCTCAATTCTTGCAGAAAGGACCCAACCACACTCACATCCAAACCCTCCTCTGCGCCACCTCCCGCATGTGAAAGAAACAATGGACGACATACTGGGACGGCCTTTTCAAATTTTAAATCTCACAAATTCCAAGGTGATTAAGACTCTTGACCCATGATCTTGAAACTAAGATGCAACGCCTCCAGAAATACCTACCGCCAAAATCTGCACAACTCACCACCAAGAATTCCTTGAGGCGAACAAAGACGCCAGTCCTGTTAAACACCTGTCGAGGTTGGACTTGAACGGGGGTAGGGTATGTATATGATGTACCGGCTATAGCTCGCAGACCATCCTGCTGATAAAGACAATCAAGGAACCTCCGAGTGCCTCAACAAGTCAGTCACCCATTTATCCCTCTACCACAGGCCCCACGGTTCCTCAGGCTACGACCACACTTCTCCTGGCAACGCCCCCGGCAACACCTAAAATCCGTACAACTCACCACAAACAATCGCGAGAATTCCTTGAAGTAAACAAAGATGCCAATCTTCTTAAACACCTGCCGAGGTTGAACTTGAACGGGAGTAGAGTAAGTGTACGGTGTACCAGCGCTCGCAGATCATTCCGCTAATAAAGATAATCAAGGAAGCCCTGAGTGCCTCAACAAGTCAGTCACCTATCCATCCCTTTACCACAGGCTCCACAGGCACTTGGGCTACGACCACACTTCTCCCAGCAACACCTCCAGCAACACCTACCACCAAAATTCGCACAGCTCACCACAAACAAATTCGGGCATTCCTTGAAGTGAACAAAGACACCCATCCTCTTAAATGCCTGCCGAGGTTGAACATCAATGGGAATAGAGTAAGTGAACAGTATACTGGTTATAGCTCATAGACTTCCGCTGATAATGACAATCAAGGAAGCCCTAAGTGCCTCAACAAATCAGTCACCTATCCATCCCTTTACCACAAGCCCCACGGTCACCCAGGCCACAACCACATTTCGCCCAGCAACACCTGTTACCCCCCTGCGTATCAGAGCAAAACCACCCCTGCCTGCCCCTGCCTTAGTCCCCAACAACCATGTCAATATAGTACCACAAACACCCCTTGCGTCTCCTAATAGATGCACCGGCCCCATAAGCATGACGCTGTTCCCTGCACCCATTGGTGGCTTCCCGATGATCCAAGGATTGACAGACATGGACATGAGGGCAAACATTAGTCCAAACAGCTTGGCTTTCTGGAAGGGATACAAAGGTGCTGCAGTCCTTGCATATGTTCCTCATAGCAAACCCGAAACAGAATCTTCGCCCCAAGTCATAAAGATCCAAAATCTCATCCAATCTGTCGTCAACGCACCTGGTCTTATCGTTAGTACTCCACAGTACGTTGATGCTGGGCACCTAGTCAAGAAACCAATATACCCCTTCTTTATAGGGGGCATATCTAATGGCCAAATGCAATTACTACTGGAGCGGATCTGCTGGAGTACCTCCACTATCACCTTCTTCACTGCCCCTATCACACCATTTGTGTCAGACTTTGTCATGACTCTCCAGTCCTCCTGGAGGCACCAGAATGTCCTGCTCACTAGTACTCGTGAAAATGAGTTAGCCATAGCTGAAGTTGTCAAGGATGTTATACGTACGAACGACACGCTCCATCAATTTCTCACTAACCATTACGATGCCCTGCCTGGCTGTCCTATAATTGAGGAAGCCATCAACTATATTGTTGGCTCTGTCCGAGTCGTTGGCCTCAATGCTACGGTCCCGGGGGAACCTGTCACGCTTTTCAACATTTTTGCTATCTCTCCTAGCAACGACGCAGCCACCTATGAAAACTGGATCCTTCAGCTCCGAAACATTACCTACTTCTCCCAGTGGGGAACCCTTACTGCGAAGGAACCCTTCAGCTGCAACTGTTGTAAGTCTACCGACCATCCAGAGGTACTCTGCCCTTTCAAAGCCATCCCAAGTTTCCCCGCCACCCCTACTTCTGACTTACACTCAGTCGACAGAAATGATGCACCAAAAGGAGTGGTGCCACTTGTGTCCTTGTGTGAGAGGAAGAGGCTTGTGCCATCCGTGCCAAATGCATCCAATAGCGCATTCACCAGCTTAAACTGGTATCGAGTACACTCACTTGGGAGCCAGATTGGATCCTTTCCGAGTCGCGTCGAACTCGATACAGATGTGAAACGGGCTCGGCTGATGAAAGTCGTAGGCCTCTTCACACCGAATCGTCCAGACGAATTGCACATCAAGATTGGAGAAACCGTCCGCATTATCAAGGAGTACAAAGATGGGTGGTGCTATGTGAAATTTTTAGGCAGAAGGGATGCGCCAAAAGGAGTAGTGCCACTTGTGTGCTTACAGGAGAGGAAGAGGCTTGTGCGACCCATGCAAAATGCATCCAACCAGTGGAGGCGAAATTTGCACTATTTTTTCGGTGATGCAGACGACTGATAATACGGATTAACACAAGAATTAAATTGCGAACGGACCCACCCTTTGACTCTCCAAAGCCAAGTAAGGTGCAAGAGCTAACCGAAAGGACGGCCGGGAACCCCCAACAGATCACCTCAATGATGGTCTGGGAAGCGTTAAGGGGTAGCTCCTTGAACTGCTCCACGGAATCGACTAGGTGACGCGACATATGGATGTAGGACTCGAAGATATTGTTGAAAGGACCGTCGATTTCAATGCGGAGTTGAAGCAGAAGCATAAGACAATGAGCGGGGCTTGGATTTACTAAAATCGCCTAATCCCCAGTCGTCGTCGTCACAGATAGTAGTCGTAGACGTAGAGCTGATTGCATTCGCATTACTCGGTTGAACACGGTGAACGACCAGGCGTCCAAATCGCATATCCACCTCCAGAGACGGATGAATCGGACAAAGATCGAGAAGTGCGTGCAGTCCCGCCGGTCGATGCAGTAGGATTTGAACCAAGAGCAGGTGCGATCGAGAGATCTGTCTTGACGAAGGTACATGGGAAAGGGACGGCAGAGGATGTGGACAAGGCATCCGAAGCCGCCACTCCATTGGTCGCCATTTCAAAGTTGTTGGAGAGGTGAGAGACGTCGGATGTGTCTAGAAGTTGAACAATGGCAAGCAGGGCTGACGAGTCGAGTACTGCGATTCATTAGATGGACAGAAGGAAGAAAAAAGTGGTACTACCCCAGTCATACGTCGAAGTTACGGGAAAGAGAGTAGAATTCAGACCTTGCGCCGGCATTAGAGGATCTGGAGCCTTTATATTTCGAAGAGCATATGTACTTGTAGTGAAAGCTGAAGGTGCAAACGAAGGACAGTGTTGTGTTATGCGGAGAATGAACTTGATTTATGATACTTAAATCCATTCCTGGTTCAGGTCAAACGCTCAGGTAGTTAAAGACCGTGTTCTTATATGGCCCCTCGAAAGCGTGGCGGTCGCCTTAAAGGCCCTGCCACACTACAAACCTCTTCGAGCACTCAAGCTGTTAACATCTGCGGCTTTCCTGCTCTAGCTGATGAAATATACCTCGAAATCACCTCTCATATAGCCTCTGTACCTATTCCTACGCCAATCAGTTCAACTTCGCATCCAGAGATACGTCGCTCTAGGCACGAGACACTGCTGTCTCTCTCACAGACCTGCCGTTCGCTTCGTAGGGTTTTTTTGCGTTACCTATGGCAACGTATTGAGGTCCGCGAGGGAATGAAAGTAGGGGATGAAAATGATACTTTGATAGACCCTTCACCTTTCAATAACCCCGATGCAAACCAGAAACCACTCAAGACGTACACAGTTGAGCTTGTTCGTCAATTGGAGATCGTGACTGTCCGCAACCCGCAGTTGGCCCAATATGTCAAGTGAGCTCTATTTGAATCCTCGATTTTGCATCTTGTTCATTCATTAAAAGCTACATTGACGTATTCATTGGGGAACATTCATATGACACAGTCCTTGCTGAATTGGCGCGTTGTTTGAATCTATCCTCAAACCTGCAAACGATCCAGATCGATGTCATTTTGAGTTCTAAACGACCCTTGGGGAACATTTTCGAGCGAGCTTTCAAGAAATATTCATACCCTCAAATTCGCAATGTCTTTGTCATGTCATTGAGCGAATCCTTGCTTGGATCTTGCCCGGAGGTAAGGCGCATTGGATTTATAACAGGTTGGACGGTACCGAGGTCGTCACTGCACAGGATAGTTACCAACTGTCCTCATTTGGAAGCACTCGAAGATTTCAGTGGTTTCATTTGCAGAGGCGATACTGGCAAATGTACGATTTTATATTTGGTTCAACTCAGCTTTAAGTCCCTTACTATATCCAAATGTTCAAGTTGTCGTCGAAGACTTCCCTAACCTCCGCCATATCACGATAACTCCTTCAATGTTGCTAGAAAACAACTTTCCTGTACCTTCTTTTCTTCCTGCCATAACTCAGCTGATTCCTCCATTTTTTAGACCGACATCCTTATCCTTGCTAAGCTGAACCAACTACAGACCATCACTTTATTATGGCAACCATTGCTGCTGCCTCTTGAACTTAAACTTCGTCTTTTCCACCGATCACCCTTGGAACGGTCCAAATATCTGGACGAAGTAAAGGAAGGTTGGATCGACAGAGCAAAACGAATTTTGATCTTGGTCCAACGTCGCGATAAGCTTGAGAAACTCCTGATGGTCGTAACTGCCTCACTGAATGATGGCTCGGAGGTTGATGGTACAGTTACACAAACCATCGCATTGAAGCCGTCTGAGGATTCGAGGAAAATTTTGGCTACTTGACTGTCACTGATGGAACCTTCCAGACCAAGTGAGTATATACATATCTCTGTGAATACATTAATGATAAATTTGATAATATCCAGATAGAACGGTCGACCTTCCACATTGTGAGTCATGCGAAGGCTCGCTAGTCACTGTTCAGGGAGGAGTCAGCGTGAATTATTTAAATATGTGCGGATCGCTGAAGTTGCCATGAACTTGAACGACTCTCACATTCCTGAGGTAGCTACATTTGCATTGTAGTGATGACTGGAAGACCTTCCAAATTTACTAGGCAGCACCTAGTCATAGCCAGCCTGACGAAATGGGTTCTTTAGAATTTAATATCAATATTTGCAGCGAGCACAACAGACCAAAGCAAACGGTGCATCGCCTCTTGTCAATCAATCAACGTCACGGTTAATCAACCTTTGTGGCTTTGATTCTCGCACTTGCTGAGCACAATGACGAGCCCTAGCCATTATACATCGACATCGGCCCCTTCAATGTGGCATAGTTCAGCGGGTCACGCAAAGCCAGAGACTTTCGAACATCAAGTCTCTAGTAACACAATGATAACCGGCGGTAACTTCGTCACTGTGACGGTGGACGAAGGCGGCGTCTTCCAAAACCTCCAAAACCATACACATTTCACAACTGAAAGGGGACTGGGTATCCATCAAGCAATCCTGCTACATAATTATGTTCTAAATACTCTCCACAGGTATTCGCAAACTTGCCAAAGTGATTGCGCCAGGTGCTATTCACAACTCAGCGGAACGATATGACCCCCCAAAATGCCACTCAAACACTCGCAAAGCAGTCCTCAAAGCAATCATGGATTGGGTTCAAGGACTTGAAGACGCGGAGAGACGCTGTTATTTCATGTGGCTCTACGGCCCAGCAGGTGCAGGGAAATCCGCTATTGCCCAGACCATCGCCGAGCTATGCCATAAATTGAAGCTCCTTGCAGCTAGCTTTTTCTTTTCGAGAACAGCAGCAGGTCGTAGTGATGGATCTCGTCTTGTTGCTACGCTTACATATCAACTTTGCCTGTCCATCCCAGAAATCCGGACCTACGTTGAGGACGCCGTAGAACTCGATCCCAATATCTTCTCACTTTCTCTAGAGGACCAGCTTCAGACACTGATTATCGAACCGTTGTCCCACTTCCGCGATAATCTGAGTCGGTATCATGGCCACATACACCCAATGCTCATCATTATAGACGGACTCGATGAATGCGCTTCAGCAATCCACGTTCAACGTTATGTGCTAAAGACTCTAGCTAATAAGCTCCCAATTCCTATGCTTTTCCTTGTTGCAAGTCGTCCTGAGCCCTATATACGTGGGTTTTTTACGACAGAGCCGATGGAATCAATAACAACCACCCTTGCCCTCGATGATTCCTACTTACCCGATGATGATATCAAAGTATTTCTAGAGGCGAAATTCGATGTCATTAAGCAAAACCACCCACTAAGACACCAGTTGCCCGAATCATGGCCATCAGCAATGGACATTGGTCACCTGGTTCGTAAATCATCAGGTCAATTTATCTATGCTTCCACAGTCATGAAGTACGTCCAATCTCCTCGTCATTGGCCTACGGATCGATTGGCGATCATATTTGGGATTATGGACCGTGGAAAAGATACTCCATTTGCCGCCCTTGATGCGCTATACGCCTGCATATTTTCTTTTGTGGAAGATATCAATAAGGTATTAGAAGTCTTAAGTGTTCTCTTCCTCGTGAGGTCATCACTAGTTCGAAAGAGTTCTGCCTTCATTGAGGCCCTTCTCGGTCTACGAAGTGGCGACTTGAATATAACATTGATTGATCTGCATTCCATTCTGGCCATCCCAGCTCAAACGGATGTAGGCGAAATACGGGTTTTACATGCCTCTCTTGGAGACTTTCTTCTGGATCGAACACGTTCCGGAAACTATCACATCAATCTAGGCCACTCTCACGCCAACCTGACACGACACCTTATCAGGTTTATTCAACAGAAGGTTACACCCGACCCTGGTATGTCATCTTTGTTTTTTTTTTCAACTGTCGTCGGATTCTGAAAGACCATTCGCCATGCTGCTTCGTTCAGAAATTCCTGTGCTCCACCAACTTTCCTTTGCCATCTTTCCCGTGCACTGTACACAGTCATACCCTACCGCGGAACTCTTGGATGCACTCTGGAGTTTCAACGCCTCTGCTTTTTGGACACCTTATTTTTCAGGAAACTGGAAACAAGGTTTCATGGATGAGCTTGATCGTATTTCACCCAAAACATCTCGAGCTTCTCGGTTGTCGGACTTTTTTACCTGGTTGAAAGCTTACGTATGTCAGCCCTTCGTATGCTAGTAAGCTACCTGCTCATGTAAGTTGGTCATGTTATTTAGGGGTCTAGCAAGGCAGGACAAGACCTGTATTCCCGCTATATGCTCAGTTGGGATCGGTACATGCGACATTCTCTAACATATTTATCTCTCGGACCGCTCCATGGCCAATACATTGCCTTCTTTATTCTGCCGCAACTTCGCAATAACTATGTAGCGCAACGTGTTTTTGAATCGTACACGCACTGGGGATCACTATGGGATATTGTTTCCGCCCTCTCATTCCACGATGGTGATCATGAGTATGATCTCATGCTGATGGAATTCTTTAGTGACCCCAGCCGTTCTGGTCCATTTTACCTTGATGGTAAAAAATATGCAAGTTTTGCCATAACATTTACAAAGTATCTCTTTGACCAGTAAGTATCTGAATCTGCAAAAGTTTTTCCTCTCCTTACTCACCTATAAATGTAGTACGTTGTTTGGGGAACACGACTTGTCTTGCCTCTCCATTGTATTGTTAAAGGCATCCTATTCGAAAGAGCTCGCAACCCTCCTGACTTCAAAGCTACCGAACCTGATTGAGTCCCAAAATCTTGACCTTGCGCCAAAAATGGCTGACATTGTGAAGACGTATTCTAACAGTGTAAATTACCTCTTATTATGATACCTTTTTTTTGGCTATAGAAACTGATTATTTTACACACAGGTTCCTAAACTAAGGATCCGCAACTTCCATAGAGGACTTTCTCGATGGATCAGTTCCAAGTTCCGTAGTCCATGACTTCCCTCTAAATATCGTATACACAATAACCCCACCACGCATACGCTCATACGGCCCATTCTCCGATCCTTGGTGACGAACTATGCTGTGCATTGAGTGCCCCCGTTCGAGTCAGCGAGTTAATAACGAGTTACGGTCCCACAAGTGCTGGATATCACTACTACGACCATCTTGGACCGCCGTGCCCCCACTTTCAATATTCAATGCTAGCGTTGTGAGAAGGCGGAAGGAAGAGGGAGAAGAGTGTAAGATAGTTAGATGAAGCATAGTCTCTCTGAGGGGGAAGAGCTTAGGGGGCCACCTTCCGCACCTTGGGCACCGACTTTTTCCTGGATCTGCGATGAGACCTTATGCATCCGACATCAATGATATGGGCGCAATGCAGTGAGAACCGCTGATGGGACTGGAGAGACGAAGCGATGGTTTGTCAGTCAGCCGGTAAAACATTAAACGTTAAACTCTAGAAATCACCAGGGAACGTAAACGCAGCAGAATTGCTGGACAAATGTAGATATTAGGAAGTACTAGAATCTGTAAATCCTCCTTTGGAACTGACTAGTGTCCTTGCATAACCGTTTGCGCACTGGCTTTGGAAATTCGCATTTGTATCTATTTGTCCGTTATGGTCTGTCACGCATTGGTAAGCTGAGATCTATAGATCATGCGGACTGATGAAGCAGCGAGTGGGACAGCGAAAATGATAACGACGACGAGTGTGCTGTTCACACTGGTTTCACAGCCTGTGTTATCTGGGTTATCAGGGCGTTATTGCACAATTTGTCTTGTCATCGTCGAGTCACCGATAAATAAATGCGAATATACTATGTAGTGTTGCCGCAGCTCGGCTCAGCTCATGGGTCTCCTTGTTTGTACCTGTGTACCATGGGTCCCTCGGTATGTAACCTTGTATACTCTTGTATACCGCCTGTACCGAAACCAGGGTTTATTGATGCAGCTCAGCTTTGAGAGTCAGGCCACTGGTCACCCGATATGTAAAGATCACCTCTTTTGGCTGTGATACTTTTGTTGCACTTGCGGAACAATTTTCGGATCAACACATGCGGTACCGATGGCCATGGCTATACTCCTTACTTCCTGACCAGTGCATCACACGGTATAAACACTCTATTGTGAAATCAATCGACTTTTCTGGCTGTGATGCTTGCACTTCCTGGGCACGATGACTCTGAGCAAAGTGGATGCAGGACCCAGTCATACCTCGACATTTTCCCCTTCAAAATTCTCCATACGGCATGGTTCATCGAGCCATGCAAAGACAGGGACCACTGTGGAACATGAAATATCCAGCAACACGATGATCACCGGCGGTAACTTTATCACCGTGACAGTAGATGAAGGGGGTGTCTTTCAAAATAATACAAATCTCATAACTGAAGGGCGAAAGGGTAAGTATTGGGCAATTCTATAATGCATTATTATCTTAAATACCACAGGAATGCGCAAGCTTGGAAAAACGATTGCTCCAGGTGCTTTTCACAACTCAGCAGAACGACATGACCCCCCAAAATGTCATCCAAAAACTCGCGAAGTGGTTCTGAAGAAAATCATGGATTGGGTCCAAGGACTTGAAAGCGAAGAGAGACGCTGTTATTTCATGTGGCTCTACGGCTCGGCAGGTGCAGGGAAATCCGCTATCGCCCAGACCATCGCCGAGCTATGCCACGAATTGAAACTCCTTGCCGCTAGCTTTTTCTTTTCGAGAACAACAGCGGGTCGCAGTGACCATTCTCGTCTTATCGCTACGCTTACGTATCAACTTTGCCTGTCCATCCCGGAAATCCGGACCCACGTCGAGGACGCTGTAGAACTCGATCCCAATATCTTCTCACTTTCTCTAGAGGACCAGCTTCGGAAACTGATTATCGAACCATTGTCTCACTTCCACGATAACCCCAGTCAGTATCATGGCCGCATACAACCAAAGCTCATCATTATCGACGGACTCGATGAATGCGCTTCAGCAGTCGACGTTCAGCATTACGTGTTGCAGATTCTTGCCGACAAACTCCCAATTCCTATGCTTTTCCTCGTTGCAAGTCGTCCTGAGCCCTGTATACGTGGGTTTTTTACGACAGAGCCGATGGAATCAATAACAACCACCCTTGCCCTCGACGATTCCTACCTACCCGATGATGATATCAAAGTATTTTTAGAAGCGAAATTCGATGCCATTAAACGAGACCACCCAGCAAGGGACCAATTGCCCGAATTGTGGCCATCGGCAGGCGATATCGACCACCTTGTTCGTAAATCATCAGGTCAATTTATTCATGCTTCTACGGTCATGAAATATATTGAATCACCTCACCATTGGCCTACGGATCGACTTGCGGTCGTGTGTGAGATCATGAGCCGTGGAAACGACACTCTATTCGCCGATCTTGATGCGTTATACACCCACATATTTTCTTCGGTGGGAGACGTCAATAAGGTATTAGAAGTCCTTAGCGTTCTTCTCCTTGTGAAGACTTCAATAGTGCTGATGAATTCGGCGCTCATTGAAAACCTTCTCGGTCTACGAAGGGGCGACTTGAAGATAACATTAATTGATCTGCATTCAATTCTGACCATCCCAGATCAAGCAGATGCAGGCGAGATACGGGTTCTACATGCGTCTCTTGGAGACTTTCTTCTAGATCCATCACGTTCTGGGAAGTATCACATCAATAAGGGACATGCTCATGCCAACATAACACAACATCTTATGAGGTGTATTCCCCAGCAGGTTACACGCAACCGCATGCATTTGTCTCGAGCATCGTTGGATTCTGAAAATCGCCTACTCTACAATCTTTCAATCGCCAACTTTATCGCGCACTGTACACAATCATACCCTACTGCAGAACTCTTGAATGCGCTCTGGAGCTTCAACATATCCGCCTTTTGGAAAGCTTATACTCCACTCTGGGACGAGGCATGCGTATTCATGGATGAGGTTCAAATCCTTGCAGCAGGCTCGGACCATACTTCGCCCAAAGCATCTCTAGCTTCTCGATTATCAGCCTTTTTTACTTGGTTGAAAATAAATGTATGTGATCCCTTCATCGGGCCACAATACTGACTGACGTAAATCGGTTTCGTTATTTAGGGGTCTAGCAATGAAGGACAAGACTTGTATTCCCGCTATATGTTCACTTGGGATCAGCACATCCAACATTCTTTAACCCGATTATCCCTCAGACCGATCGAGACCCAATGTATTATCTTGTTTATTTTACCGGAATTTCGCGAGAACCACTGTCATGCGCGAGATATCTTTACTTGCGACACCATTGGCCCCGGATATCAGTCGCTGTTGAATGTTTCTTCCATCCTCGAGTACCACAATGGCGATCGCAGGTATGATCTCCTGCTGAGAGACTTCTTTAGTGACCCCAGCCGTTCTGGTCCATTCTACTTGGATGGTGATAAATATGCAAGGTTTGCCATAACATTTACGAAATATCTCATTGGACGGTACGTATGTGATTTCGTAAAAGCATTTTCTTACTCACAGTGCAACACGGTCTTCCTTCAGGTTGAATTCGGAATGCGACTTATCTTGCCTCTCCATTCTATTGCCAAAAGCATCCTATTCGGAAGAGCTCGCAACTCTCTTGGATTCAAAACTTCGTAGCGTGATTGAGGTGATTGAGGTCCACAGACCTCAAATAGCACAAGAAGTGGCTGATATCGTAAAAACGTACTGTAGCAGCGTGAGTTACGATGTTGTAGAAATGTACTGTAACAGTGTGAGTTACCTCTTATTCTTTTCTTGGTCATTGCAACTGTTTGACACAGCTCATCAACCCAGTCTTCCGACAATCATTATACTGCTTTTTATGCCCAAGATAGCCACATTGTCAGCAAGAATCCCAGCAGAAAGGACCCAACCACACTCACTTCCAAATCCTCCTCCACGCCACCGCCTGCACGTGAAAGAAACAATGGACGACATACTGGGACGGCCTTTTCAAATCTAAAATCTCACAAATCCCAAGGTGATTAATACTCTTGACCCATCATCCTGAAACTAAGATGCAACGCTTCCAGAAATACCTACCGTCAAAGTCCGCACAACTCACCACAAACAATCCCGAGAATTCCTTGAGGCGAACAAATATGCCAGTCCTGTTAAACGCCCATCGGGGTTGAACCTGAACGAGAATAGAGTAAGTATATGATATACTGGCCATAGCTCACAGACCATCCCGCTGATAAAGACAATCAAGGAACCCCCGAGTGCCTCGACAAGTCAGTTGCCCATCTATCCCTTTACCACAGGCCCCACGGTCACTCAGGCTACGACCACACTTCGCCCAGCAACACCTATTACCCCTATCATCACGGCCTCCCTGCGTATCAGAGCAACCCCACCCCCTACCCCTGCCTTAGTCCGCACAACTCACCACAAACAATCTCAGGAATTCCTTGAGGCGAACAAAGACGCCAGTCCTGTTAAACGCCCGTCGAGGTTGAACTTGAACGAGAATAGAGTAAGTGTACAATTTACTGGCTATAGCTCGCTGCTGATAAAAACATTCAAGGAACCCCCGAATGCCTCAACAAATCAGTCACCCATCTATCCCTTTACCACAGGCCCCACGGTTACTCAGGCTACAACCACATTTCGCCCAGCAACACCTGTTACCCCCCTGCGCACCAGAGCAACTCCACCCCCTACCCCTGCCTTAGTCCCCAACAACCATATCAATATAATCCGCACAACTCAGCACAAACAATTTCAGGAATCCCTTGAAGTGAACAAAGATGCCAGTCCACTTAAATGCCCGTTGAGGTCGAACTTGAACGAGAATAGAGTAAGTGCAGTGTACTGGCTATAGCTCGCCATCCTGCTGATATAGACAATCAAGGAACCACAGAGTGCGTCAACAAGTCGGTCACCCATCTATCCCTTTACCACAGGCCCCACGGTTACTCAGGCTACAACCACACTTCTCCCAGTAACGCCTCCGGCAACACCTACCGCCAAAATCCGCACAACTCACCAACAACAATGTCGAGAATTCCTTGAAGCGAACAAAGACGCCAATCCTCTTAAACGCCTGCCGAACTTGAACTTGAACGGGAATAGAGTAAGTGTATGGTGTACCAGCTATAGCTTGCAGACCGTTCCGCTGATAAAGACAATCAAGGAAGCACCGAGTGCCTCAACAAGTCAGTCACCTATACATCCCTTTAGCACAAGCCCCACGGTCACTCAGGCTACAACCACATTTTGCCCAGCAACACCTGTTACCCCCCTGCGTATCAGAGCAAAATCACCCCTGCCCACCCCTGCCTTAGTCCCCAACAACCATGTCAATATAGTACCACAGGCACCCCTTGCGTCTCCTAATAAATGCACCAGCCCCATAAACATGACGCTGTTCCCTGCGCCCATTGGTGGCTTCCCGATGATCCAAGGATTGACAGACATGGACATGAGGGCAAACATTGGTCGAAACAGCTTGGCCTTCTGGAAGGGATACAAAGGTGCTGCACTCCTTGCATATGTTCCTCATAGCAAACCCGAAATGGGATCCTCGCCCCAAGTCATAAAGATCCGAAATCTCATCCGATCCGTCTTCAACGTACCTGGTCTTATTGTTAGTACTTCACAGTACTGTAACATTGATGCTGGACACCTAGTCAAGAAGCCAATATACCCCTTCTTTATAGGGGGCATATCTAATGACCAAATGCAGGTACTACTAGAGCGGATCTGCTGGAGTACCTCCGCCATCACCTTCTTCACTGCCCCTATCACACCCTTTGTGTCTGACTTTGTCATGACTCTTCAGTCCTCCTGGAGGCACCAGAATGTCCCGCTCACTAGTACTCATGAAAATGAGTTAGCCATAGCTGAAGTTGTCAAGGATGTTATACGTATGAACACCACACTCCATCAATTTCTCGCTAACCATTCCGATGCTCTGCCTGACTGTCCTACGATTGAAGAAGCTGTCAACTATATTGTTGGCTCTGTTCGAGTCGCTGGCCTCAATGCTATGGTCCCAGGGGAACCTGTCACATTTTTCAACATTTTTGCTATCTCTCCTAGCAACGACGCAGCCACCTATGAAAATTGGATCCTTCAGCTCCGCAACATTACCTACTTCTCCCAGTGGGGAACCCTTACTGCGAAGGAACCCTTCAGCTGCAACTGTTGTAAGTCTACCGACCATCCAGAGGTACTCTGCCCTTTCAAAGCCATCCCAAGTTTCCCCGTCCCCCCCACTTCTGACTTATGCTCAGTTGACGGAAAGGATGCACCAAAAGGACTAGATACAGATGTGAAACAGGCTCGGCTGATGAACGTTGTAGGCCTCTTCACACCGAATCTTCCAGACGAATTGCACATCAAGATTGGAGAAACCGTCCGCATCATCAAAGAGTACAAAGATGGGTGGTGCTATGTAGAATTTTTAGGCAGAAGGGATGCGCCAAAAGGAGTGGTGCCACTTGTGTGCTTACAGGAGAGGCTTGTGCGACCCATGCAAAATGCATCCAACTGGGGTCGAAATTTGCACTATTTGACGATGCGGACGACCGATAATACGGATTAACACATGAATTAAATTGCGAACGGACTCACTCTTTGACCCCCCGAAGCCAAGTAAGGTGCAAGAGCTAACCGAGATGAGGACGGCCCTCCCAACCTCAGGTGGGAATCCCCAACAGATCACTTCAGTGGTGGCCTGGGGGCGTTGGGTGTAGCTCCTTGAACTGCTCTACGGAGTCGATATAGGGTGACGCGACATATGGACGTAGCACTCGAGGATATTGTTGAAAGAACCCTCGGGTATGAGCGGGGCTTGGATTCACTAAAATCGCCTAATCCCCAGTCGTCGCCATCACGGATAGCAGTCGTAGACGTAGAGCTGATAGCATTTGTATTGGGGTTGACTTTACAAGGTTGAACAGGGTTGAACGACCAGGCGCCCAAACCGCATATCCACCCCCAAAGACGGGTGAAGCGGACGAAGACCAAGCAAGTGCGCGCAGTCCACCTTGCGCCGGCGTTAGAGGATCTGGAGCCTTATGTTTCGAACAGCATCAAAGAAAGAATTACACGTACTTGTAGGGAAAGCTGAAGGTCCAAACGAAGGACGGTGTTGTGTTATGCGGAGAATGAACTTGATTTATGATACTAAAGTAAACAATTTCTTATTCCTGGTTTAGGTCAAACGCTCTGGTAATTAAAGACCGTTTCTTATATGGCCCCTCGGAAGCGTGTTGGTCGCCTTAAAGGCCCTGCCACACTACAAACCTCTTTGAGCACTCAAGCTGTTAACATCTGCGGCTTTCCTGCTCTAGCTGATGAAAATATGCCACCTCTCATATAGCCTCTTGTACCTATTCCTACGCCAATCAATTCACCTTCGCATCCAGAGATACGTCGCTTTAGGCACGAGACACTGCTGTCTGAGTCTCTCTCACAGACCTGCCATTCGCTTCGTAGGATTTTTTTGCGTTACCTATGGTAGCGTATTGAGGTCCGCGAGGGAATGAAAGTAGGGGATATAAAAATGATACTTTGCCTTCGTCTGTCAAAGTCCAAATATCTGGACGAAGTAAAGGAAGGTTGGATCGACGGAGCAAAACGAATTCTGATCACGGTTTAACGTCGCGATAAGCTTGACAAATTTCTGATGGTCGTAACTGCCTCGCTGAATGATGGCTCGGAGGTTGATGGTACAATTACTTGAAGCCGTCTGAGTACTCGAGGAAATTTTTGGCTACCTCGATTGTCACTGATGGAACCTTCCGGACCAAGTGAGCATGTACATGTCTCTGTGAATACATTAATGATAAATTTGATAATATCCAGATACGACCTTCCACATTGTGAGTTATGTTCAGGGATGAGTAAGCGTGAATTATTTAAATGTGTGCGGATTGCTGAAGTTGCCAATTGACCAACTTGAACGACTCTCACATTTTCGAGGTAGCTACATCTGCATTGGAGTGATGACTGGAAGACCTTCCAACGCTAGACATTCCAAATTTACTAGGCAGCACCTAGTCTCCCGTAGCCAGCCTGACGATGGGCTCTTTTTAGTCAGTACAACAGACCAAAGCAAATGGTGCATCGCCTCTTGTCGATCAATCAACCTTTGTGGCTATGATACTTGCTGAGCACAATGACGAGCCCTAGTCATTATACATCGACATCGTCCCCTTCAATGCGGCATAGTTCAACGGGTCACGCAAAGCCAGAGACTTTCGAACATCAATTCTCTAGCAACATAATGATAACGGGCGGTAACTTCGTCACTGACGGTGGACGAAGGCGGCACCCCCCAAAACCTCCAAAACCATACACATCTCACTACTGAACGGCCGCTGGGTATCCGACAAGCAATCCTGCTACATAATTATGTTCTAAATACTCTCCACAGGTATTCGCAAACTTGCCAAAGTGATTGCTCCAGGTGCTGCAGAACGATGACCCCCCAAAATGTCACCCAAACACTCGCAAAGCGGTCCTCGAGGCAATCATGGATTGGGTTCAAGGACTTGAAGACGCGGAGAGACGCTGTTATGTCATGTGGCTCTACGGCCCAGCAGGTGCAGGGAAATCCGCTAGTGCCCAGACTATCGCCGAGCTATGCCATAAATTGAAGCTCCTTGCAGCTAGCTTTTTCTTTTCGAGAACAGCAGCGGGTCGCAGTGACCATTCTCGTCTTATTGCTACGCTTACATACCAACTTTGCCTGTCCATCCCAGAAATCCGGACCTACGTCGAGGACGCTGTAGAACTCGATCCCAATATCTTCTCACTTTCTCTAGAGGCCCAGCTCCAGACACTGATTATCGAACCGTTATCTCACTTCCGCAATAATCTGAGTCGGTATCATGGCCACATACACCCAATGCTCATCATCATAGACGGACTCGATGAATGCGCTTCAACAGTCCACGTTCAACGTTATGTGTTGAAGACTCTTTCTGAGAAGCTCCCAATTCCTATGCTTTTTCTCGTTGCAAGTCGTTCCGAGCCGCATATACGTGGACTTTTTACGACAGAGCCAATGGATTCAATAACAACCACCCCTGCCCTCGATGATTCCTACTTACCCGATGATGATATCAAAGTATTTCTCGAAGCGAAATTCGATGCCATTGAACGAGACCTCCTGCGACTGGGAGTCCGCCGCGACTACAACCTCAAGGCCTCAAGGTACGCCTCTAAAGCTTAAATATGTTAGCGACGCAAGGACGTCAAACTGGAGAGACGGCGGATAGATTCTGATGCCGACTCTGAGGATGGGCAGGACGAGGATAAACGTGGCACAGAGAGCTGGAGACGGGCCTGAACCATCAAATTTCGTCTCGTAAGTCCGAATTCTTTCTATCTGTCGCTCTTCTTAAACACGGGAGTAGGGTATAATCCTACTTTTACTTTACAGACTGATTGACCTTGAAGCGTGTCACTCCAAGCAAGTCATTGGTTTCTTGTTCATCACTGTAAGTCTTTGTATAAATATTCACTTGATTCTGCCGCCAGTCATATTCGCCCTCCCGGAAGCTTAACGACGCAACAATTTTCTACTACTTACTTTGACTGATTATTGTATTTTTCCAGAATTCAAAGACTGGCTCCGAGGTCCATTCACACCAGCCCCACACCACCGTCAAAACCCATCAACGTGAAATCCTCTCTCTTGCAATACGTAGTTTTGAGGACAAAACTGATGTTTTGGAGTTTGTCTGCTCCCACCGAGTTAGAGGGGTGAACCTAGAAGGTTCGTTTTCTCGAAAATAATAATCGCAAGGGCCGTACTGGTCGGCAGGTTTTCCCGCCATGTAACCTGGCCTCCCGAACTTTGATCCACCAAGTTCCCTCGAACTTCCTATACTAACCCCACCGGCCTCCCTATCGACGGCGCCTTTACGATTGTTTGTCATGATACCTTGGTCTGTGAAAGAGGCTCACCGCTACTAACACCTAGACCAATCTGCTTTGGGAATTGGAAGTCCAAGTCTATCGACATTGGGTGGGGCTGTGACCCCATCTTTCGCGTCTCCGGAGGGCGCAGAGCAGTGTCTTGTTATATAATGGCCACGAACACGAAGTATGTGTTCAAAATCCAACCTCTATCCCTGCCCTAAACTACGATGCCTTCTCTGCCACTCTATCCTGTTCTCCAGCTCGATAACGATGACTTGATCATTTCTCCTGAGGCCGTGAAGTTTCTCAAGAGGGAAACCTGACCGACCAAGAGGTCACGACAATCTTACTAGATACTCGTAAATCGTACGTCAGAACTATTTTTTAATTGAGATTGTCTGATTCACTCTCTAAAGTGCATAGTAAGTAGATGGTTTTTGCTTGTATTGCATGGTTAAATGATGGTTTTCCAAAGCCAAATTATGGCGTTCGCTTGTATTCGCCAGTTCCACTGCGTCTGTTTTTTCATGGAGAGAAACATCATCTATAAGCATATCGTGAAGTATACTCAGAAAGCTCCCACAGATAAAGGTCCTGTCGTGCTTGACCTAGGATGCTGCAGTAAGTTCTTGTCCCTTTGTTGTTCTCACGTACCTCACAACCAATCATAGTGGGTACCGACCTTAGAAAGATGGATACCCCACGAACTCAACCTCCACCAATGTCTACGGCTGCGACCTCTTGCCCGACTTTATCAGAGAAGGTCACAAACTTTACAGGGATGGTCCTAACTCAAAGAAACCCACTCCCATCAAATTTTTCGCAGATGACATCTTCGATGTGCCAGTCAAAGTAGATGGTGCTGTCGTCGAATCTGGTTCTTTCAGCCTGAACAACCTCAGAGGGAAGATCGACATCCTCTACGCTGGTGCTTTCTTCCATCTCTTCGACGAAGAGAAGCAGTTCGCCCTCGCTCAACGCCTCGTCGCTCTGATCAACGTGAATTATTCTGCCGACAGGAACAACACTGAAGCTATTATTTTCGGTCGCCATATCGGAAGCCTGAGGCCCATAAAGCGCACAGACCAAGTGAGTTCGGCAGTGCCTTCGCTCATTCTCCAGAGAGCTGGAAAGAGATGTGGGAGACAATCCTTGTCCAAGCCTTTGGCCAGGGGGCTCTCAAGCACGTTGAAATTAATGTCCTCAAAGAACATTTAACCCCCGGCTCAAAGAACGTATTCCACCATGCTTGGCTCTGGTGGAGCGTGACTTTGCGCCTTCCATTGTAATTATGTAATAGTATCAACTTGTGTAAGATAAAAACTGTACATGAAGAAAAGTCCTCGTGTAGTCAAACATTTGTAGTCATACGCCCAGATTTTCTGCTATCTGCATATAGTGCTCGAAAAGAAGAATTCTGGGTGGGAATATGCCATTAAGACTCAGAGCCCTAGAGCGGGAAAAGAGTAATCCGCATGAAAATCAGTCTGACTTCAAATACATCATCTTCAAGAGTGCTCATCTACATCGCGTTGGTGGCTGACTCGTGAGCGAGGCTATCTATCAATCTAAGAGTATTGAGCCCAGATCGAGCTAGCATTTACCTATTTAGTGGCGACGGCATTTTCCTTCCCACTGAGGTTGTGGTTTCCTCCCCCACAGTCGTCTTTACATGACGGTACACTAGCCAAGCCGCAACTGATATCGCATTTTGCTGACTACCTAGTAGACAGTTACTGAGAAACTGCAGGCCACACGCGCCAAAATAAACTGGGATCAGGTGTTCAAGACTGCCTCGTCAATCAGGAGCCAACCTTGCAACTCCGATGGCGTCGAGTTTTCAGGCGGTTGTAACATTATCTACCGCATTGCATTTGAGGACGGCACATCCTGGGCACTTCGCGTTCCGTACGACGAGGTGGGCTCGACCATTGAGACTACGGTGACTACCATGCGCTATGTCCAAAGTACCGTCCCCGATTTGCCCATTGCCACTGTGTATGCATGGTCCGACAGCGAGGATGGTGATGGCGTAGGGACACCCTATATGCTGTTGGATTGGATTGAAGGGAGGGTATTGGAGTGGAATGTAAGCTTTCCTACCCCAGTTGCTCGAGAAAAGGTCTTGGTACAGCTAGCGCGGTACTTCGTGGACTTGCTGGTGCGCACATCGTTGCAATCTAGCCCTCAGTCAGCGCTAGCATGGATACTGAGAAGAATCGACAACCGCCTCATACGTATCTTCGCCGGTGACCTCCCTTCTTTCGACCCTATCGATTGCTTGATCTATCGTGCGATGGCCGAAGAAAAATATCACCTACCGTCATTGGATACCCTACCGTTTCCGCTGGTACACACCGACCTCAGCAAAATGAACATTATTATTGACGATAATTTCAATATCAATGGGTATGACCCGTTCTTCTGGTCGATGACGCGTAGCTGACAACCTGCAGGATTTTGGATTGGGACGATTGGGCTTGTCGACTACCTCTGCAATGTGCAGTGATGTGTCCAGAAATGATAACTGCTGACAACGACCCTCTGCATGATGCGTTCCGGAAGGATCGTCTGGTGTTCATCGACCGTTTTACATCTACCATCAGTTCCTCCGGCCTCCGTGATGACATCGCAATTCAGTTACCTTCCATAATGGCAGATGACGAGCTACAGTTATTTCACTTGTCGGTCAGGAGTAAAGGAGCCTACGCTCGTTGGGTGTCGAAGTACTCAGTCCGCAGTTCTTCGTGGATCAAGGCAGCTGCTGGTGCTCTGGATAAATTCATTCTTACTCACCCAGAATTTGCCAATTCAGCCGTGGTTCTCTCCGTACGTGTTTCTTTACTGGGGATGCAGGAGGAAGGATTCGGACATTAACGGTGGTTGTTGTGTATTACTACTAGTAGGTGAGAATAGACGGCACTGTCCAATAACTGGGCACCGCTTTTCCAATAGTATGCAAGCATCTCTCGCATATTATCTCGGACTCTGTGCACCAATACTTATCAGGGCTGTGCTACTTTTAAGGCCACCCTCACGATACCACATGCAGATTAAAGAGACTGATAATTCCTTTCCTTCTTTTTGTAGGTGATAAAATTTCATTATATAGGCGACTATTCCTTGGACAAGTGTTCCAAGAGCAAGTTACAAGTGTAACTGACGTCGAGCGCCAGGAGCCAGTGTGTCCAGGGACTGAGGACGACGACCACCGAAGCACGGAGCACAGCTGGCCAGTTCCTACTGGAAACAGCTGTCTCTTTCAAGGCTGTAGGGTATGGGCAGTAATAGTTCAGTCTCAGAAGATGGGTAGGAGCATGAGGTTCGATTCTGGACCTGAACTGGAACCTGAACTTGAAGGTGATGACGAGGATGGGGGCGTGAAATCCCGCGACGACGTCTTCTGACTTTCGCTCCAAACGTGGAAATCGAACCTCGAGCGGATGGGCTTGCACGGCGCACCACATGTCGACGAACGGCTGTATTGGCGTCGCATGAGATGGAAGTGTGTGGTTGTAGAACACCTGCCACTGCCATAGTAATGCAATATATATTGTAGTTACAGAGGCCTTGTCTGGCCTTGTGATGATGTATCCCTTCATCCATCACCTGATCCCTTCATGCAAATCCCTTCATGCATTACTCGTGTGATCGCGGTGATGCGCCATCACGCTTGGCTTTGGAAATTCGCATTTGTATCTATTTGTTCGTTATGGACTGTCACGCATTCGTAGATCTAGTGTCACTGTCAATGCGCACAGATAAATAAACAAACGCGAATTTACGTGTGCAAACGGTTATGCAAGAACGAATCCTTCGTAAGACTCCCATAAATACCAAACATTGAGCAACAACGACAGCTCGACTTCTGACACCTTGTACAATGATCTGTTGTGTAAGAAAATGTCATCGGGCTCCCTAGGCCTCTCCCGAAACACACTAATATTTATTACCTTACTAGGCTGATGCCATGGATAAAACTACAGTTGACAACCACCCATCCTTGTACCTTATCGATGGTAACATCGTTCTGGTCGCTCCCCGATCAGCTGGTGGTTTTGTAGCATTCCGAGTTCATCGTTCAATACTGGCGAAGGTTTCGAGTGTTTTCGAGAGCATGTTCTCACTCCCCATGGGTGAACACGTTGAGGAATATGATGGGGTTCCAGCAGTATATATGAGCGATTGTGCAGAGCAACTGGAAAACTTGCTGATGATGATGTATCATGAAGTGTACGTTACAACCTTAAAAACAGTCCCATCGTACACTTATAAATACTGGAAGCTTTCTTCCTTTTAAACCACTAGATCCACGCACACCAAATTCAGTAAAACCTATTCTCCTGCTGGCCAACAAGTACGCGATGGATCGCATTCGTGAACGCATTGTTGACCACATTGAACAAGACTGGCCATTGACATTACAACTGTGGGATAAGCTCGAGTTTCAAATCGACTGGGCCCGACAACTCTCGCGAAGCGACGCAGATATCTACCAGTTATACCTCGACGATCACTTGCCTGAGCCAGTATCAGCCATTCGACTCGCCAGAGAGTGCGATATTCCCTCAATTTTGCCAGCAGCTTTCTATCATTTGTCTAGATTGTCTATATCTCATGCTGGAAATGGGCTTCGTGACGCTGATGATGGACGCCGAACTGCAGAGTGGGATCTATTAAGTGCGCAAGACCTCCTTTGCCTTATAAGAGGACAGCGAAGGCTAGCGTGGGTTGCTCAGGAGATGCCAACCCAATTGCCAGGCCGTCAGTGTGATTGTGCCGCACTAGATTGCCTTAAAGTTTTCAAGGAAGTACAAGATGCTTGCGAAGGTTCATCTGACGTTCTTCAGGTCATTCGATCCTACATGGAAAGGGGTAGTTATGGGCCCGGGAGCAAGATATGTCTCACTTGTTGCTATCTTATCCGCTACAACTTGGCTCAATTTAGGCAAGAGATATGGACAAGTCTACCGAGCTTCTTTTGTCTGTGATTGATACCTTTTTTTGTGGGATCTGGTTAGTCTTCTTTCAGTACATTTTTTTTTTGTATTCCTTCAAGGATATCAAATACTACATTGAACAGCAAAATTTATGTAAGCTTCCTTAGAAGTTAGAACAAAGACCCTTCCATCCCAATACGAAGGCTCTAAAATGCTGGCACCACTCCTTTTCATTATTCCTCCACATCTGTGACCCGCTTGTTTTTGTGCCCTTCCTATGCACCATATAATATCGCTAATTTGCCTTGCAAATTTTCAAATTTCAAAAAAGCTTCATGATTGCTGTTGGCGACCTACAAAGTTCAAACTATGGCTTTTGGACTCATCGTTCAGAGAATTGTTAGTTGGCTCGCACCGGTCTCGGAATTTGCGCATTGGGTCACACCCCAGGCCTACTCTACCTCTACTTTTTTATCAGTATATGAGGTATATTCGTCTGCTGCTTTAAAATTCTGAGGCTCGAGATTAGACCTGGGGGTGTATGCAGACCATGCATTTATATAGATAAACATGGTTATTTACGCGAAGGTCGAGGGTGTCTTGGTTATAAAATCATTGAAGTAGGTGGATTAACGTTCAAGTTCACGAGGACTCACTACAACAATACCACTACGCTCTACATACGAACTGAGGCTGACCAATAAATCAACCTTGTCAAATTAAAGAAATATACTGCAGTTTTGAAAGTCGCATCAGTCACCAGTGCATCAAAACCCCTGTGGGGCAAAGCTACCGCCGGCCTGCAGTTGTTACTTCATTTTACTCGCAAGCCCACCGCCATGAGTTTTCTCTTCTCTGTCAAGATAGTCCCTTTGCAGATTTTCATATCCTCTGAAGGACGCTTCACCACACAGAATGCGCACAATACCAGCCACTTCGTCAATCCGCTGTTATAACAGGGGTCACAAACATTGAGTTTGCGTTTGAAAGGGTTAAAATGGAGGGGGCGAAACAGACGTACAGTTATGATACTTGAAAGAGCAACTATAGCTGGGATTATATGCAGGGATGAGAAGAATTCCTGTTTTATAACTGGCCAAGAACCAATCCTTACCTGTAGAATGCGCGGGTAGCTGTTCGTCCTAGAAAAGGCAATGAGCTCGACCATTATCAATTTGTGAAAAAAAGCCTACCAAGAGTACATCCAAAGTCAACTCTTCCAATCCAATACTCGAACCATCGACTTTTCCACCAGAAAAATCGAGCTCTTTTTCGGTTGCACTACTTTCTGTACTTTGCTTCTTCTCCAAGCCTTCATCAGAATCTGATTCATAAACGGTTTGCCTTTGGGCAGCTGGACGCAGGTGGCCTTTGTGGCATTCATGGTATAAGAGACGGTCCCTGAGTTTAGGGAGGCACGCCGGTAGCGGTCGACCTGTCAACAGACTGTCTGACAGAATTGAGAGAGTGCTAAAAATGTCAGACAGCTTTTTGAGGAGACATAGATTGGTGGTCAGGCTTGGATGGGTATGAGTAACGAGGACATACGAAGTTTGGGTTCAAGAAAGGAGTCTAGAGTCGGCGTCCTGTCGTTAGTCTGTATTGTTGGGACTAACAAGGTCTAGGAACGTACCCGATGAACCAAGATGCTACACCACTTTGTGTCCAATTTCGCGAAAGAGACGATCAGAAGTACCAGCACACCAATGATCTTCTTCCTTTGAGCGTGATAAGTCCACGGAGGAATTGAGGAAGCATCGTCTTGACTCACTGTATGTCAAAGAGGGCTTCGTACTGAGCATGAGGCCATGTTCCTCTGGATATCCACACTAAGTAGGCAAAATCCCGATTGAAACGCAATCGACTCACGACAGTTGTGGTTCAAATTTTGCCGTCGAAAGAGATGGTGCAAGTCCTCGTAATCTCGTCTAAACGACAGGTTGTCAACGCCCGAAGGTCAACAACAATAACACAGCCAAGGAAAACACACCGCGACAGTAATAAGTCTCCTTCCGATCTTCCTCACCCTTTTTTCCTTAGGTGAAACTTTCGTATCCGAGTCAACTTTATCGGGACCAACAAATTCAACCTTTTCATAAACCCCTCTACGCGCACGGGCCTCTTCTGCGAGGAACGCTTCAACTTCTGCAGCAAATATATTACCTATTTCTCTGGTAGCTGCGCCGAGTGACTTTCGCACTAACACGCGGGAGGAAATGGGGTTAG
This sequence comes from Phlegmacium glaucopus, assembly GCA_015039465.1. NCBI lineage: Eukaryota > Fungi > Basidiomycota > Agaricomycetes > Agaricales > Cortinariaceae > Phlegmacium > Phlegmacium glaucopus. The sequence continues at coordinate 357,486 of MU130701.1, forward strand.
GAAACATCATTACGATGAACTACGATAAAATGTCACTGAGTTACCCAAACTCCGTCAGAGATCATTTGGCTCTCACCGCCGCTGTGAATCCGATGATGACAAGTAGACTATAAAAGAAGATGATCAATGAATCCCAGGGAATTTTTTTTTGGACTTGAGAAACCTACGCTCTCTTCCATCCCAGCATAACACCGATACCAGGACCCGCGAAAACATCTTGGTTCGCATTGATCCAGCTGTAGCCCACCACTTTGAAATCTCTCATGTCAGCTCGCATTCCTATTGTTTTCACAGAAATACACACCAAAGACAACTGTGGTCGATACCATGCTCCACAAAGGTTTTTGGGTCGGTGGTCCAGCTATTTGAGCAAACATACAAATAGAAAGAAGAACCGCCTGCAAAAATATCACGACTTAGACTGACGCGGCGATCGCGGTATAAGTTCGAACTGACTGTCGCTATGACTATGCCATATGGATTCCCATGGCCTCGTCCCGCTCCAATATACCAGACGGCCATACCAACTAATTGTAATGATAGAGCGTCTCTTTAGTCATGAAAATTTACAGACGAAAGATGAACGTACAAAGCAGCCCAAATATTATCCCCACGATTCGTACAAGGATACCGGCAATCTACTCGCGCGCGATTATGTGTAAATTATGCTTTGATGCCATCCATGTATCCTACCTGATCACCAGCATATACCGCAAGAGCCGTCTGCCCTCAAGCGAAATTTTCAGATTGCTGACTCAAAGGAATGGTAGAGACACGCACCTGCGCCATAATCAAGGCCCATATACCCTTGTTGTCATAATACAACCAAGCGCTTGAGTGACAAACAGCGGGAATCCACAAAGCAACGGAGACAATCCCAAGTCTAAAAGCAAAGATGCCCTCTGGTGACTTCAAAAACCGGAACACAGCAAGCAATTTTACAAAGAATCCCCCAAACATTGTAGTCGGGGGAAAAGCATCTGGGTTCCTGTTCCCTATGTACAAAGAAAATGAATCACCGTGAATGGCCAGTTTACGGTGACAGAGGAAAGAAGGCATACTAGGCGGTTCAGATAAATCCTCCTCGTCATTTTCGTCTCCATCTTCCTGTGCCAAATCTGGAGTGCTACTATTGCTCCTATTGCTTGGGAAATCAAACGAGGTCGGATCAGTCGCAGTACCCATCGAATAAGGTCCAGCGCTGCCTTTGAAGTCAGCGTCAATGATATTGTCTTTCACTCTACTCAATCGGCCAGGAAACCAAATTTTGGCCTTGGGCCTTTCGGTATCAATATCCACGACCATCTTGAGCACCTGAAGGAGGTGATCCGCGAACGCATCCAAGGTATCAAGGAAAACAAAGCAGATAAACAGTGACCTGATCAAGACATTCAGCGAGACTCTCCATTGTAAATATAAAACATTCGAGGTATACACACCTTGATGCGAACATATTTTTATCGTCAGGACTTTGCAATAGGCGCCTTGTCTTTGGATCGAAGAATCTTTCATAGGGTTGGACCAACTTGCTCCTATGAACAGATCTAAATTCTTCCAAGGCAGCTTGCAGCTGGTTCAATTGAGCTACCAGCTTGTCGTGTCGTTCTTTAACCTTTGAGGTATCCGGTTTTGAAAAGTAAGCTGCCCACCGACGACTGTTACACTCTTGAAACCAATCCATGACGCAGGTAACGCCATTCTCACATGCGCTTCTCAGGTCTGCAGATGATGAGGCAAGAATAGGCACGAGGGAGTCTAAATCGTGGCCATGTTGAATTTCACGCTCTCGGATGTTGCGCCTCATGGTCTGATACGGATTTGTTGCCATTTCTGGAGTAGCATCATCGCGAGATAGTAGTTCCACTGTCTTTTCTTCCTCTTCATCAGCGAGATTGGTGTCATTCACAAAATTTTGGAATGAATTTAATCCTCTATCCAAGATATTAATTGCATGACGGGCAAGCAGAAAAATGTACACACGTTGCTCGGAACATGGCTGATTTGAGTTTTGTATTCATTTGGCGAAGGTCAGTGGGGCCAAGCCGGCCGACAGAGCAATCCAAATTAATCAAACTAATCTGTTTCGAGAGTGCATCTGTTCCTTCCGTCAACTTTCCTCGCACTTCGTTGGCACGAGAAGTAATGTCTTTCCATGTCTCACGATCGGAAGGTACAGAGCTCAGAGCTTCAGATTGCATACGCAGCAAATCAAGAATATGCTGAAATCTGTATCAGAGAATATAAGTGTCATAGACCAGTACTCAGGCTTACGGTCCAGAAATCTTGCTTAAGCGATGTTCTACAGATGGAGTGAGTTCAGTAGTGGCCAGTTAGAAAATATGTTTTCGCGCACAACCAGATGTGGCTCAAGCTGTCGGGGAAAATCAGTATTAAGCAAACGATAGCAACGGCCACGTAGTAGCATGTGGGAATGATGAACAATTTGGGTAGCGTATATTGAGCGGTTGGCAACACTGTAGAACGTTGGTAAAATTGTCAAGCCACGGAAATACGGTCTTGGCTTACGAGGCCCAGTAGCACATATCTGAGGGCATTAAATTAAGTTAGCTGATATAGCAAGAGTGTTACAGAAGCAGGACAGACCACGGCCAGCACAATACCGCCGAAAATACTCAACAGCGCTAAGCTCGGAGCGTATGCCCTGAGGGATCCCAATGCAAACATTCCAATGAATAAAAACGCGCCATAGACGGCCGACGTCCTAACCGGGGCTCGGATTAGAGGATATTTATCTCCACATGAAACATACTAACCGGGGATCAAGAAATATTCCATGAAAAGTTTGGCTTTGAATTTGTTGGCTGATAGGTACACCTTGAACCAACCTGAGATGTGTTTTCACCATCAGTAAGATAATCGGATGAATTTGCGTCAAAACTAACGAGGATTGCAGCTTTTGTTGTTGTCGTGCTAATAATGTTGAGCTTCGAACGGCTAAGCCTGCAGCCATTGCAGCGCTTCCCCAGGCCCAACCAACAAGTATTCCTAGGCTCATTGAATTACAACCGTTTTATATGTTAAATCGACCTACCAAAAAACAAAGTCAACACCGCCATCACAAAAATTGACAAGGCGAAGGTTGGGGGTAACATAAGCGCGACGATCCTGCGATTGCTCTCAGTCAAGCGTTTATGAATCGAATCTGAGCTTGCTACTCACACCGAGAAGAAAGCAGCATGACCCTGAGTATTAGATGTTTCATTATCAACCAGGAGCACTAGGACCACCACCAGGACAACGCAAACTCGCAACCATGTCTTGATAGTGCGCGGTGATCGAATGGCGTCAGCGACCCATCCAGCTGAGTTGCCTAGCGGTTGGGACTTGTTCTCCGATGTTTTGGACTCTAGCTTTGGAGTGTCTGGCATTTCCAATACTTTAACGACGTAAAGGTAAATGGGAAGAGAAGAGCTCCACTGGATTACAGCCGTTCATTTAGGAGCTGCCAGTGTGAAGCCAAACTGACAAGGATAAAACTGACGTGTGACTGCTTACATAAATAAGCACAGGTCATCGGAGTGCAATACGTACCACCAAAAATATAATGCATAATGTCCTCTTCAACGTTATTCATTATGCATTGTGTATACAAAAATTGTAGGCGTTACCCGCAGCCCAAGTCGGGAGTAGGACACATTATAAACATTGAACAAGTCAACTGTACAATGTACTGAAGTGATACCAATCGCTAAAAGTCATATGACTTGATTGATCTTGAACCACTACAATCATGCCTCCCAAGCGACGGGAACAGCAGGCTTCAACATCTTCGAAACGCGCTGATACGCCACGTACGCCTCCCCAACGCTTTATTCCGCTTAATGAAACGCCTATTAGCAAGAAAATCTCTGGTGCCACACCCTACACGTCAACGCATTACAGAAGAGATACGAGGATGAACGACCTTGGGACGGAGATGAAGGGCAAATTTGCAGGACCCATTTCCCCTTCGGAGTTCTTGCAGACATTTCTGCCTTTTAAGAGAAGGGAACTTGGACGAATGCCAGGGAGGAGGAAAACGGCCTTCCAGCGCGTGGCTGACCAGAAGTCAGAGGCTGCTATGTATGGCCCTATGGTACGTCCTTGTTACTCTGCCTATTGTGCATATCTGTATGAGTCTTTCAGATTGTGGCGCTGAAACGTTACTGTCCTGGTTTTGATCTAGTGGACACCCATAACCACCAAGACATGAGTGCCAGTAAGACCGAACCCGCAATCAAACCGGATGTTTCTCTCTATATATCTGGATGCCGTACAGACCCCACCATCATAACCGATGTATCACTCATCGACATTCAAATGGAATTCAAGTTGGATCCTAATGATGACCCCTTCCGTGATCACGACACCTTCGAGAAGGACACGCTCCGGAGTGCCGACACTAGAGGCCAAATCACCTTCTATGCTACAAAGCAACTTGCTAGCCAGTTTCGGACCCATGCTTTCTCCGTTATCATCTGTAAAGACACGGCGAGGCTGATCCATTGGGATCGCTCGGGCGCCGTCGTCACGCAAGCGTTTTCATATGTGGAGGAAGCGTGGTTAGCAAGTTTTTTCTGGCGATATACTCATTCCTCACGAGCAGTCCATGGAGTCGATGAATCCGTCACCGCGCCTACCGACGCCGATGCGGCCTACGTTCAAAGAGCAAGAGCTGCTCTCGAGCTTGACGATGACAAGCCCTTGTTCAAGTTTGCGGTATACAGCGACAACGAGGATGTCTCGTATTATTTCGGTAGTAATCCATGGTTCAAGGGCAATGGCTCGCCAACAGGTCGGGCCACCCGAGTTTTCATCGTTTACGACCCGGTCCTCGATAGACGTGTCCTCATGAAAGATACTTGGAGGGTATCCCTTTACGGAATGCAAACAGAAGGTGCTATCTATACGCGCCTTCATGCAGCTAATGTTTCCCATATTCCCCACTTTATCCGAGGCGGTGATGTCACTTCGCCATTTTGCCGCACTCGTTCGCACAAGTTTGCCAAACAGTTTGGTCTTAGACTCCGACCTCATAGCCATTATCGGCTCATCCTTGGTGACATCGGTCGTGATCTTACTTCATTCACGACGACGAAGGAGCTAGTTGAGGCTTTGACTGGTGGCTTACAAGGTACATGAAACGACGATTTCTGTTTCCGTCTGCTTACCCAAGGCAACCCTTCGTCTTAGCTCATACTGAAGCCTTTGAGAAGGCAGGAATCCTACATCGGGATGTTAGCGTTGGCAATATCATAATCAATGATCGTGGAGGGCTTTTAATCGACTGGGATCTTTCAAGGGATATCGATGATCTCGGTTAGCAGTCGCCGACACACGTGACGGCTAAGGGACCGAACGTTGTCGGCTCGGCGTTATTTGACGGTACAAGGGACGTTTCTATAGTACAGTGTGTACTATACTCTGACCAGTTTCCGTTCTGAATGTCATGCCTTGCCAACAGCTCTCTAGAACAG
>MU130701.1:363373-393937 GCA_015039465.1 Phlegmacium glaucopus
GAACTTTGGAATAAGAGGAATACAATCGTCCATGAATCATCTTTAATTTTAATTTTATTTTATTATTTTTATTATTTTTATTTTAAACCGTTTTCGGCACCGGACTCGGCCCGGTTCGGTCCCGGTCCGGCACCAACTGCCGAAACCGAACCGGACTCCTAATCCTTTCGGTTTCGGCGGAGTCCGGTTCGGTTTCGGCCCCGAAACTCCGGTTCGGCCCGGCCTTGTCGTGATGTGTCGTCACCAGTTGGACTCGAGGTTGGAAAAGAACAACTGTCGAAGACTCGTAAACCTTCCGTAAAAGCTACTTACCGGTAGCTACTACCTAGATGGCCGTTACACCTTTCCTTATTTAACCCCCTTCTATGGAGGACTGAGGAACTTCACCAAGTATGGCGTAGATTATGGTGGGGCGGAGAATTAAACGGTAGAGGACCAAACACGGCTAGGGTCTGCTGTTGGACTGAAGCTAGGAAGCTACAGGGCTTAGCTGAATCACCCAGACCCATCTGAAGACTTGTTAGGGCTCAACGTCTCCGAAAAACTGTGTGTTGTTCGTCTGCTCCGCTTACCTGAACTTGATGTTCCAGGTGTTGGTATGCGTTTAGTTGAGACCGCCAAGGTTCTGTATTCGCTCGTATCCCCTTCACCCAAGTACCAACTCTACAAGAAGTGTTGGAAGTTCAGCGAACTTCCCTTTAGCGACTGCCTACCCAGTGATGTCGCGTTTCAACCCCGGTGCAACGCTCGTTAGTCACTGTTGCCCTTCGGACTCATAAAGTGCTGGCGGGCAGCTGCTAAGAACGCCAGCAACACCGTTCTCTATTTATAGGATACCTTTAGTTGAGCACTCCTCTGGTTCTGGGGTGGTAAGGTCTAATATACCAAAAACGCATTAGATAAACTGCTCTCACCCGTGGTTAGGTTACTTCTTTCTCTTCTCCTCCTTCTTCTGCTTACTCTTACTTACTTACTTGAATTGTAGTCATGTCGTCCACAAACAAATGGTCGCCCCGGCGACGTTATACTCAGAAATCAGCTGAAAGCATCGCTATGTTGGTGCCACACTGATCGAACGGAATCCCATGCGTGGTCTACCTATCTGGCACAGAGCGTAAGGTTCCCACGTCAAGGACGGTCCGGGTATTATTGTTATTCTAACTTACATTTTACTGACACGTCTATTATAAGTTCCGGCTTGATAAACTATTATATTACATTTTACTGTAGTTGAACAGCTTTACCTTCACCAGTCACTTAATCTAATTTGATCCATGCTTTGCTTCCCATTGGTCTTCATTTCCTGTATTGGTAAAGCGGCAAGTATTGAGGCAACCTTCGAGTAGTAGTCGTCCCAACAAGAGTAGTAGGAGGGTTAGGCAAAGTCGGAACAGTGCAAACCGGTGGTGCTTCATTAGTAGGTTGAGGTCAAGTAGGAGCCACAGGAGTAGGAGTAGCTACCATCCAAGTAGTAGAAGGAGGAACTGTAACCGCCGTAGAAGTGAAAGCAGATGGCAACGTCCCAGTGAAAGTAGATGGTAGCCAAACTTGGAAAATGAGACAGCCCCGTATAGTCCGAGCTTAAGTGAAAGCGCGAACCAAAACTACTGGTGAACTATACTATAGTGATGGTCACGAGAAAAAGGCATCAGTGCATGCTTTGCCACTCAGCTGGATGCCGTTGGCTGTCCATTAATAGATATTACTAATAATTTACTACTATATATCATCAATTTTCACATTTAAATACAATGTTCATCTGTTTATATGTTACTACTAACTATATAACACCATTATACAGCTGGAAAAATAAATAAAAAACCTAAAAAAGCCTACTGAAAAGCCGCGGCCTGACGGCTTGGCTTTGGCTTTTCAAATCCCAGGCCAGGCCAAAAGCCGTCACAGGCCGTTACTTTGGCCCGGCTTGGCCTGGCTCACGGCCTGAAGCCGGGCCAAGCACAGCACTACTGCTGTGTCGATTGAGGGATGCACTCGCTCGTTCAAGGCATACAATGACTCTTCCATTGCATCGATGTGGTCCCTCCAATGTGGAACCAACTCATTCAGCCTATCTTCCGTCAATTGCTGCTCCGGTCTATCATGCAGCTCTGAATAAAGTTGCCCAGCTGCTTTCCACACCTTCAACAATTCATCATCCACCTCCTGTACCCTATTAGTTATGGTTCCATCCTTGTGAACCCTTTCCTCTGAGAACACATATATTTTGTTGAATTCCAGACTGAAAGCCCAATTGTGCAATTGTAACATTTTCTTCATCCCAATTAGCACTAGAGACTAGAGATGTGGGCCGTTGCTTTGCACAGCAATACAAGTCTTATGGGTTTTTATATAGAATATTTATTATTTTTAGTTAAAAAAATATTTATCTATAAAATACTTTATTATTAATAATTATTTTATAAAATGCAATATATTTTACTCATTATATTATACAAGCGATTTGCTGTTTGTCATTGTCACATAGAGAGAGTGAGGAAGTGAAAAACTAGAGATAAATTAATAAAGAATTGAAAAATGAAAATAGGAATGGAGAGGTATATTTTTTCTTACTGTTTACATAATTTATTGGTCATAGTAACAATTAGTATAAGGTGATGATTCAGAGCCTGTTTATATTGAGGTTATTGACTTTTTCTGGTTTGTTTATGTGTGACTAACTATTATGATGGGAGCCAGAAGGCAAACCATGATCAATAACTCATTTCCAGCAATGCATTGTTGTCATATATTTGTTTTGGAAAGTTTTTTGAGATAGCTTACAATGTTCATTTATTAATTTACTACCCATACTTGTGCTTATCCATTTATCCAAAAACATCTCTGTGAAGGTTCATAAAATTGAAGACCAGTCATTGTTGTTTGTTTTAGAAGCTAAAAGACAGGTTTTTGAGTTTAAAGGAGTTTCTTCATTGGGTCTTATGGAGGTGCTCAGCGTGCTCTAGCCACACCAAAGTAAAGATGTTATTACATGTATGAATATTTTCTCAATAAAACAATATATAAATAAATTATACATGGTTCTGCAATATCAATATTTATGTTTCTAAATTATTGGCTAATTCCATTGTTGGTACTAAGTTAGAATTTTATTTTTTAACTGGGAATATGATTCTGGTGATAACTAACAGTTATATTTGTATGTCAAATTTACAATGTTTATCAGGAACATAGTGAGACTGCAAACAAGGAAAAGGGATAGCTATTATGAACAAAAGGGATGTGCGAGCATAACGAGATATTGATGCAATCAAACATATTAAAAATACACTGGGAGGAAATGTAGCAACAAAAAAAAAGTTATCAATCTGGTGTGCCAAAAACAATAACAAAGAGAATGTTGGTTGCAAGATGGACATTTGTGACATCAGTTTTCTTTCCGAGATACGAAGAAACACTATGTCCAACCGCAACACATGAACCAATGGGTATCTCTCCATCAAAGGTAGGAAAAATGTTTTGAAGGTTGTCAAAATCGGTTTCCTGGTTCAGATTGATTTCTTGTGCATCGAAAACTGGCACTGAATAAAAATGATAGTCAATAATTCATTATCAACACATGAATATTTAAATAAAGATTGTACCAATATCAGTGAAATATAAGGCCCCACGAGCACATTCAACAGGCGTATCATTGGTTTTTGCACAGCGGCCGGAAAGAGGGCTAAGGCTGGTGTTTGGAAAATTTGAAGGGGCAGAAATACTGTTTGGCAAAGTTGAAAATGTTAAGACAGATCTATAAAGCTGCACATTCAAATTTCATTCATCAAATATCATTGAGATAAAGCAGCAATATTGTTCCCACTCTTGACCATGGAATAAGACACCGATTGATTTGTGTCCTTTCAAACCAACAACAAGATTGGAATCATTGCAATATCCAGTGATGATAGCAACTGCAGGCCGCTTTCCGATGAAGGCTTCATGACGCCCTCAATTGCCATCCCGAACAGTAATATCTATTGGGGAAGTGCGACAGGGATTAAAAAAATGGCCTTGTTTAACCATGGAAATCATAGCCATGATTGAACTGTTGTTGCTATATGAAACATATTTTATTATATTTGGAATAAAAGTAATATATTAGATAGTTACCCAATGTCCATTGTAGGAATGATTTTTGGCCAATGTGAATATGGAACATGAGGGACGTCAGAGGATGTCGTACTCCAAGAATGGATATAACCAACCCTAAAGGTAGATTTATATATTAAAATATGTAGAACTGTGGTATATTTACCGTAGACAAGGAAGGTCCTTGTATTGACGACGCAAACATTGATCTTGAACATTTAAAAAGAAGGATTCATCCTTCTCTGGCAAGGCTCTATAAAATTGTGTTAATATAACAGTTAAATGCAATAAAAATGAATAATTACTTGACAGTAAAATTTTCAAAATCTTCAAGATAAACTTTCTTGGGTTTTGATGGTGGAATAGGCATAACATTTTTGGAGATAACATCAATAAATAGGTCATCATCATCATCATCATCCACAATATTACCACTTGATCCTTCAGGTAATTTATTATTGATCTCGCTGAATAAAGCAGTATGATCAGTAATTGTATTATAAATGACAAAAATAATATGACCCACCGTGACTTGCTCATGGCAAGTTGCATCTCATTCTCATCCCAATCATCTGATATCTCATCCTCGTGCTGAGATTTTGTATCACTGTGAGCGTTGAACTCAACTTTTGCCTTTCCCTTGTGAGGTGATCTATGATATGGAAGTGAGACTTTTTTGTTGTTGTTTGTTTTGTGTCAACGTACCCAAGTGATGGAGGATAAACCTTGGTAGAACTTTGTATACCTGGAGATGGTGTCCTGACACTCATTTAAAACCAAAAAATAGAAATATAAATTAAATTAACATTAATTGCTTACCTTACGTCCTTTTGATCTAATTTTTGCTTATGAACACAAAGTTTCTTCTGTACTGGTATATCAATGGGATTGAGCGGTGGGTCCTCACTGTTATCCGGAACAATTCATTTTTTTAGGCTGAATGATGAGGTTATACAGTCAGTTTTTTTTTAGAAAGGGAAGGATATAATTGGAGTTATCTAATACTCACACTCCTGATATGCTCTGTGTTGTTATCCCCTCTACTTTGACCAGGGGATCATTGATATGACTGGTAGGTTTTCCATGGTAATTCATCCTAAAAATTAGAAGGTGATCAGAATTGGCAATAAACTACTTGAATATACTTACATTTGCGGTCTGGAGGGGTTAATCAGATTATGTTTTTTTTTCCAGTCATTTTAAGCACAGAATATTTACGGTTTTGTCTTGCTTGCTGGGACTGGCCTGAATTGACATAAGTTATGATTATTAAGGAAAACAAGACATATAGATCCATACCGTGTTTCTGTGTTTGTTGCAGAACTCTGTGGTGGTACATCAATACTATGTTACAAATATCAGAAATGAGACACAGAAAAAATTGGTCGTTCTACCATTCCAGACTATCACTTTCAGAGCCAGTAGGAGATACGGATCATGCTTTATCTTTGCAGTGACGTGTTGGTTGTTTTGACATGAGATATGATAATGATACTAGATAGATGTGGGAGAGGTGGGAGAGGATGAATATGATATGTGTTGTTGTATGATACAAAAATGTGAGTAGGACCTTTAAATAATCAGAATTACTATGTAGTCAATAGCATACACTGTCTGTCGCCAAATCCACCAAATAACAGGGTACAAACTGAATTAACTGCGCATTCAATGATAATGATTATTCTAGGTTAGATCTTCTGTGTTAGCAGCTTAACAGGATACTAACCTCTTCAAGTGTTCAATAACACTACACAGGAGGCGTCCCAAAGTAAAAAATGGAGCTACACTGATTATTATCAGTCATTTACTTATTGTACAATAAAATCTATCAGCCCTGATACAGTAGATCTGAGGTATGGATGCCGATAGAATACCATATTACTATTAGTTAGGAGACAAAATCTCAGTAATTGCAAAGCCAAAGGACTGGATTCTGTTTAACTATTAGTTTATGAGATTGTTAGGAGTACAAGGTGAATATTTGTAACAAATATAAAAGGTTATAAAACTCATTTCAGTGTTTTAAATGCTAAATGAGTGAAGGAGAACAGCATGATGGAGTCATTGTGTAAATGAAAAAGGTAGAAAATAAGCTAAACTACAAACAGTTGAAACAAAAGAAATAGCTCTTGACGAGAATGTAATGAATTAAGTAAAATGTGAAATGCTTCAGAACAACAAAAGTATTCTTGTGGTGCAATTGAAAAAAAAGGGACAGTGGAGATGTGGAGGAGAGGTGCTGTGTGTAATGGTGTAAATTTGTTTCAGGTAAAGTTAGTCTTGTTTTTAGAATATATCAATAGTACAGACTCTGCACTATCTCCATTTACCGCCACCTACTGCAAAACTATTGTATCACAGGTTATTGTCAAAACCTATTGATTGCTCATGTGAACCAATTTAAGGTTTTCAACAAGAAACATCATGATACTCAGGGAAAGTTATGTAATTTGAAGTTGGGAGTGCCTAGGGACAACAGATTAGAAAACTAATAGAAAACAAATAATCTTCATTCAGCGACATTTACATAGAGAATGAAAAAATCCCTAACAACAAACAAACAACATTCTTCTCATTGTGCATCTGTTTAACTGCGAGATGGACAAAAATTATGATAGTCTTGGTGCAAGTGAGCATTTTTTATATAGTTAAATAAAATTCTCTAATCCGGTATGTCTAGGGACAGCACTTTCTGATATCTTTGGAGATTATTTTAAAGAAAATGATGATAATGGCATTGGTAATGACCATCTATCATGATTCAAGGTCAGGTTGCACAATGTAATACCCTGATAATTGTGGTATTGACAAATCACAGTCTGACTGATATCAGATTTGTTGCTGTGGGGTTCCTATGGTTTACAGGTTAGTTAAGATTGTGGAAGGATGGTGAGAACTCAAAGAGGCAACCTTTACGGTTCACAGTGTCATACTTGATAAAGAACTTCCACCAATCCAGATTGATAGGTAAGATGTATTGTTATTATGCTGGCAATTCAATAATCACAGTTTCTAGCCATTTTCTGTGAGATGACAGAAGCAAGGACAGATATGCAAAATTTATACGACAATACATCGCAGTGACAGGTATTGGTCTTGAAGAGTTCAACCAAATACTTCAAGGATTTGGAAGAGTGCACAACTTTTTTGAAGATGTACTACCCGTTGACAAACTTGAACGATTGGAACTGTTTTCTATTAATGGCAACTTGGCGCTAGCTTGTCACACAAGATATTTTCAAGCCCGTTGTTACTGTAGATCAGCAGTTCCACAACCTTTTGGGCCAGGTGTAGATCCTAATGGCGATCTGGAACAGATTGGGAGAGATTTATTTATACACACAGAAGACAATGTCGTCCAATATCTGGCAAGGAAGAACGATACAGGGCAGTCATTAAAGTATGTTGATGCTTGAATGATTATTTGCTTGCTTACTGGAATGGCAGATATATCAATATAAACCCCAGCCAATTCCAAAAAGGAGACATTGTTGAAATCACTATTTCTTTCTTTTGCATTAAAACTCGTTTTGAAAAACTCAAGATGATGACATCTTTGAAGACATTAACTTTGCTTAACGATACTTTTTGAGAGGTACAAATATTTGTCATACTGATGCATTTTCATATTCATGGGTGCATGATAGAAAGCACAGGATAATGAAGTTAAAGACTTGCTTATCCCAAAGTTTGAAAAAGTAAATGTCAAACGTCGTCGAGTGGAAACAGAAAAGGATGATCTGTCCTCTGGCAAATTTGCGCATATGGATGTGACCTAAATGTTTCTTGTTGATTGATATCAAATCTGATCTGTACAGTATTGTAATGAATAATGTTTATATGGAAAACACTACTTAGCTTGTTTTCCAGACTTGCCGAGAGGGGGGAAGGAGTAAAGGTGCGTAATCGTGATGGATGAAGCATCATGTGTGATGCATGCTGCTGCTGCAAGCTCACAGCACACTTTGTGAGCAGTCATCCCATTGGGATATGGGGCATCCATGCAAGTAGTGGGTTTGGCAATGATGCATGGCGCATGGCGCATGGTGTGTGGTGCATGGTGCATGGTGCATGGTACATGGTGCATGGTACATGGTGCATGGTACATGGTGCATGGTGCATGGTGCATGGTGCATGGTGCATGGTACATGGTGCATGGTGCATGGTGCATGGTGCATGGTGCATGGTGCTGCTGAAAGCATGACAGGGCATCCACCTGTGTGCTTCACCTTTTGGGTCTAAAAGGTCCGTGCTGCCCGATATGTGGTATCACTGGTATATTGCATGTTGCTGCTGTTGCAGGGTCCATGTTGCGTGTTGTGGGGGGTCCAACTTCCTATGGTGCAGGCCAATTCTTTGTCATCCTGGGTCGATGACTTGATGTCAATGACTTCCTTTGGTCTGTGAGGCAGGCTATGCAATGCAGGTAGGCTGAAGAGCAGAGAGCATATCAAAAAACGGAGCAAGGGCACCAGGATGCAGTTGGAAGCAGCAGTGGCGCACATAGATGGAAGGGGGAGACAAGGACGTGTAGTTGGTGTCACGTGCTTTCTGCTTGACAAAGTCAGCATTCTAATCTACGCTTGTACCTCGCTATGATGAGAATTAGAAACATGGATGGGAAAGGAGGTGTCAGACTGAGCCTTGTAGAGGGACATGTAAAAGGACCATCAGTTCCCGTACAGAAGCATCCACAGCCAGAAGGGCATATGGGAACAGTAACATCCAACGAATTCCAGCATGAAATATGAGTTACATGCGGGCAACCCAGACAAGTGCACGAAAAAGACCTGTGAAAAAATAATCAGGTTATTATGAAAGATATATGGACAATAAGGCCACCTTTGACAGGAAATCGGCAGATGGTACACTTGGGCATGACACAAGAAGTGCTGCAATGCCTACATATATTGCTCTTCTCTGGAAGAATCGCCCTACAATCGCTTCGAGGGCACAGCCGGAGCAAACCTAGATATCATTGATAGTGGTCAAAATCAGGAGAACAAAGAAAGAGTTCCTTTCTTAACTGTGACTCACCGATGTGATATGGCACTGTATTGGGAACCAAACCATCTGGTTGGCGGTTTACAGCCTTCAGGAGTTCCAGGCGCTTATGAAACAGCTGCCACCTGAACAACAATTCTGCATAAACATAGACGTTTAACTTGAATTGTTCCATAAGTTGAAGATCAAACAAAGGTTTATTAACCCTAGATATGATAGAGTGGTATGTGCTCAGATTAGAATGTAATTAGGATGATAATGACTTACGTGTCCTCAAGGCAATCAGGCCCGAATACGACGACCTGGTTTTCATTAATAAAGGAACTTGAGTCCCTAAAGCGTAAGTGTTGTCGATGGCCAGCAGAAGAAAACGAAGTCAAAAGTGGTTTCGACGGTTGTCGTACGCCGTCATTCCAAGACTTGGGGGTTGTCGGCGTTTGTGTATGTAGCAAGGATCCTTGTCTCATTCGCCTTTGACGCAGTGCCCCCACAGCTAGATCAGACCCTGTTCGCCCCAATTTCTCAGTGGACCTTGTAGCAACTGTTGATATTCCATAACTAGGAACGATCTCAGTCGGAGTCAAAAGTCCCTCTTTCCAAGTATCCTGCACCCCATTCATGAACTGCCGCATAGTACCCGCGTTGAACAAACTGGACCAAGATCCTCGGGATGAGTTGGAAGAAGAAAATGATGGCGCGACTGGAGAAGAGGGGAAACGTGGCCAGTCGGGGGAAGATGGGCTAAAGAGATTGACGGCAGATTTCGTGAGGCTGAAATAGTCCAGACCAGCCATTCGAAGAGGGACGGCCGTGGTGGGGGTTGAGTCTTTCACCCTGCTTATACTTGGAGACAGGATGGCTCCAAGCTCTGTCTGAAGCACTAGCATGGATAACATCGCAAGCATCTGCACATCCTTTTCTTTCACATAATCCTGATACCTAGTCATCCAAAACGTTGCTGCATGAGTAACGTTCTATGAGAACAAACCGAAAGTTTACATACATTCCAGTTATGACCCGAGCAGCCAACACATCTGAGGTAAAAGACGCCCGACGCCATCTCTTGTTTTTATCATCAGGATGGTCCCGTTCTCGAAACAACAGTTTGAGGGTCCGAAAGACTCGTTCATGATCATATCTTCCATGGTGCCTAGCAGCCACCGCATTCACCTCGCATACATCTGCCAACGACCCTGAGCTAACCGTAAAAACGTAATCATCTGCGACTTTCTATCAGCTCCAGCAATATTATTTGTACTCGTCATGAATACAATGCTCCGCCTAGTCGGAAAAACAGAATATTAAGAGTCATCATTTGAATATTTCGCCTCAGAATCGCGACGAGCTTTTGGTTGAGGAACAGTCAAGAGGTTTGTCATGGCTCGAAGGATGTTACTCCTCGTTTTGGGTTGCTTTGGGTTGATGGGTGCTACAACACGGTCAGTAGCTGCACGAGGCCCAGTAGCACATATCTGAGGGCATTAAATTAGCTGATATAGCAAGAGTGTTACAGAAGCAGGACAGACCACGGCCACACCGCGATCAAGAAATATTCCATGAAAAGTTTGGCTTTGAATTTGTTGGCTGATAGGCACACCTTGAACCAACCTGAGATATGTTTTTCACCATCAGTAAGATAATCGGATGAATTTGCGTCAAAACTAACGAGGATTGCAGCTTTTGTTGTTGTTGCGCTAATAATGTTGAGCTTCGAACGACTAAGCCTGCAGCCATTGCAGCGCTTCCCCAAGCCCAACCAAGAAGGATTCCTAGGCTCATTGAATTACAACCGCTATGTCTGTTATATGTTAAATCGACCTACCAAAAAACAAAGTCAACACCGCCATCACAAAAATTGACAAGGCGAAGGTTGGGGGTAACATAAGCGCGACGATCTATCCCGGTATGTATCGTCGGAGACAGAAGACCAGTCGGTGCGCAACCTTCCGGAAAAAGGAGGAGGGACCGTAAGCAGGTTCAAGGGGAGAGAACTTTCCGTCTTTACAGACGTTCTTGAGGCTTCCCCTTTACCCAGGACGTTTAAACGGGAAGTAGAGGCAGGGCTCCAGCAAGTAGGAGCATAGAGAAGACATTACGCAACTGCACATCCCACACCGTGGTCTCTAAAAGAACGATTATCCGCAAAGTAATTCGCCTTATTTCGCAACCCCTCCGCATGCACCGCATAGTCGCGCAAAGCTTCTACAACTTCGGACGACAAGGGCAGCGAACCCTCCGTACTAACATCACCAAGTTCTAGTTAGTTCAGTATACTGAAAATCGCTAACCATAGTGAAGTCATGTAACATGTCAACTGAACAAGTTACAAATATTACACTCTATTACACAGGATGAGGGCTGAACCCGACGCCCATTGCGGATGTTAAAAACATATGTGTTACGTATTACTTATTGCAACTTCTCCTGTAATACGTAATATAAAAACCACCATGCATAACGTGAGGCTACTGGACACGAATAAATACATTCGTCAGTGTGCAGTCAAAATAGGAACAGTCAAACCGAAGTGTGACCGTCGAGGATTTACTTGCCGACATTAGGTCACCTCGAGAAGAGAAGGGTAAATGGAAATGCAGCAATTTCATAACCTTTACGGTCTGTGAGGTTTCGATCTCAGGTTTTGTAGCCTCTTGTTCAGGGTTGGCGATCCGTTGAGTCGACCTACCCAGTGACTGCGGTAAGCTAGTGGCGCGTGATAGTTTTGTACCAAGGCTCGAACGCAACAGGACCACCACCAGGATCACGAGGACCAACTATTGCTTTGTAGATTATGAGTCCCAGTACGACGAAAGAAGAGCCACACTCATCGTTCGTGTCTAAGCTAAGTATTTGCGAACTGACTCTCGTTAGCGTCAAAAAAAAAAAAAAACCTATTGTGCATATCTGTATGAATCTTCCAGATTGCGGCGCTGAAACATCACTGTCCTGGCTTTGATCTAGTGGACACCCATAACCACCAAGACATGAGCAGACATGAGTGCCAGTAAGACCGAACCCGCAATCAAACCGGATGTTTCTCTCTATATATCTGGATGCCGTACAGACCCCACCATCATAACCGATGTATCACTCATCGACATTCAAATGGAATTCAAGTTGGATCCTAATGATGACCCCTTCCGTGATCACGACACCTTCGAGAAGGACACGCTCCGGAGTGCCGACACTAGAGGCCAAATCACCTTCTATGCTACAAAGCAACTTGCTAGCCAGTTTCGGACCCATGCTTTCTCTGTTATCATCTGTAAAGACACGGCGAGGCTGATCCATTGGGATCGCTCGGGCGCCGTCGTCACGCAAGCGTTTTCATATGTGGAGGAAGCGTGGTTAGCAAGTTTTTTCTGGCGATATACTCATTCCTCACGAGCAGTCCATGGAGTCGATGAATCCGTCACCGCGCCTACCGACGCCGATGCGGCCTACGTTCAAAGAGCAAGAGCTGCTCTCGAGCTTGACGATGACAAGCCCTTGTTCAAGTTTGCGGTATACAGCGACAACGAGGATGTCTCGTATTATTTCGGTAGTAATCCATGGTTCAAGGGCAATGGCTCGCCAACAGGTCGGGCCACCCGAGTTTTCATCGTTTACGACCCGGTCCTCGATAGACGTGTCCTCATGAAAGATACTTGGAGGGTATCCCTTTACGGAATGCAAACAGAAGGTGCTATCTATACGCGCCTTCATGCAGCTAATGTTTCCCATATTCCCCACTTTATCCGAGGCGGTGATGTCACTTCGCCATTTTGCCGCACTCGTTCGCACAAGTTTGCCAAACAGTTTGGTCTTAGACTCCGACCTCATAGCCATTATCGGCTCATCCTTGGTGACATCGGTCGTGATCTTACTTCATTCACGACGACGAAGGAGCTAGTTGAGGCTTTGACTGGTGGCTTACAAGGTACATGAAACGACGATTTCTGTTTCCGTCTGCTTACCCAAGGCAACCCTTCGTCTTAGCTCATACTGAAGCCTTTGAGAAGGCAGGAATCCTACATCGGGATGTTAGCGTTGGCAATATCATAATCAATGATCGTGGAGGGCTTTTAATCGACTGGGATCTTTCAAGGGATATCGATGATCTCGACAAGATCTCTCGACAACCGTTCCGTACTGTAAGTCCTGCCTTTGATCAGTCTCATATCATGTGTGACATAATATCTTTGCAGGGAACATGGCAGTTTATTGCGGCTCGGCTGTTGCAAGCCAGGGAATCGGCAGTGCACACAGCCGCTGACGATTGGGAATCTTTTTTCCATGTCTTGAGTTGGGTAGTCTTGCGCTTTACCAGACATGGACTTACCTCGGCCCGATTGACGAACGAGTTAAGGAATACTTACGATGACTCGTACATGGACCATGGCAAGCTCTATGGAGGCGAGAACAAGGAGAAAAAAATTAAATCCAAGTTTATATCCACAAATGCTCAAGTCCCTCCCGGCCCCCTTCTTGATCTGCTCAAAGACCTCGTCGACGTATGTGCTGTCCGTTATGAAGACCCGCCCCCTAGCGAAGATCAGGAAGAATACGAACTTTTCTTGCAGGACGTTGCTCAAGACCCGTCGCTGGTGCGCTTTGCAACTAAATACCCTTTCAAGCGTTACCAGGAGCGCAAGGAGAAACTCGAAGCATCGTGGATGCTGGAAAAGTTTAGGGAGGCAGTAAACAGTGAGGCGTGGGATCTGGGGCCACAGGGACAACGGTTTGAGAACCCATTAACTCGGGTTGATGAAGTGGTCATCAAAACCAAGCGCGAAAGTGAATTCGAGCCTGATATGCCCCGACAGAGTAAAAGGTTCAAACCGATGGTAGATGAAAGTGACCCTGCAACAGTAGACGAAAGTGAAGATGCCGCCAATGTCAAGGAAGAAGATGATGAACCTACCATCGATGAGGATGAGGACACCGAGGATGAACTGGAGTTAGATGATTACTTCGTGGTGGCCAAACGTGACAAGGCTGAAACGGATTGGGAGGATGATGATGAAAACAACCCTGCTGATGATGAGCTTCCGACGGAGTCATGAATGGCGAAATAGTTATGTCCTTTACTTCTGGTTACCCTTCGTACCGTACCTAGTTTAATCTAATTCACTGACCACTTCCATTTCGACAAGTTGAAGTCATTTTACATCATATTATCAAATAGTTCGGCCTTGAATATTATCTTATTCTTATTAATATTATGGAAGAAACTGCACCCTTGGAATGCGAGATACGGCATACCCTAAGGCAACCGAAGAGATAGCGTGGTTGGATTGCTATGAAAGTTGATGGGCTTGCAGGTGTAAACAGTCATCGGAGGCAAAATTGTTGTTAACAAACTTGTCTGTGAGGGCCGTTGTGGCAGAAGCACACGGCATATACGAGTTCTTTTTTTTGTTTTGTTAATGATGAGTATGGTGATAAGGACTGCCGGAATACCTCTTGTCTTGTACCGGTCCAACCAGAAATGATGACTAGAGGAACGAGTAGGGGTGTGCGCCGTACCGATTCGGCGGCTACATTACGGTTACGGTAGTGCCGAAGCCGTACCGTAGAGAGGTTTGCGAAGCTATTATTGACGGTACAGTACGGTTCATATACGGCCGTATACGGCGATAAACGGCCGACTTGGATATAAAAGGAAATTTCTTGCATAGGTAATAGAACTGTTGTCGAAGTAATAGAACTGCTCACCTATGGTAGTTTTGTACCATATTTCAAGTTTGATAATAAATGTACTTGGCAGAATAATTGCTTGCAAAAAAAATTAGAAATGATAAACCTTATGCAATAATTTACAAATAATTTAAGAAAGTATTTTGTAGCAAGGGGGCACCGGGATCGAAATGCCAGACCGGTACCTGGTTAGTTAGTCCAGCCGGAGGCCCCGAAAAAAAAAAAAGGACTTCACCAGAACAAGGGTTTAAAACATCAATTTGAAGCTATTAAGGCCTTACTACATGCATAAGATGTGCAGAAATGAGTTTCTCTAGTAGCATAGGTCTGGTGTAGGTAGATAAGACTGTAATATTCATATTTTATGGGTGATCACACTATTTACAACCAGTATCTATAGGCAATTTGAAATGCACTGAATATCCCTTCACCCAGGTACTTGATGGTTGATCAGATGGCACAATCAAATGTAATCAGTCTGGCTGTGAAACTCAATGGGTAAGTACCACATTATCAAGTAGGATTGTGCTGCATTACTTACCTGAGATGTTAGTATCACCTCTAATACCTAGAGTTGGAGCCCCAGAATTAGGTTTGCACTGCTTGCGACGTGTCTTCTGAGGCAAGGGGAGGCAAGCGAGCACGGAGGTGAGGATAGGATGACGTCATATTGCCATATATAGATGCGTGCCTGATTACATAAGTTAGTTAGTCCACCCAAAGTTGGCTTAAAAAATAAATCGACCCTGGGTATTTTTTTTTGATCCCGGTGCCCCCTTGTTTTGTAGCTCAAAAAACAATATAATCTACCTAACATTTGTCTAAAAGGTCACCATAAAGTATGTGTTAAGCCTTTCCTGCCATTGACAGTGGTATGGCCAACAACGGCTGTATATTTATGGCTGTAATGTCAAGGAACCATACTGTAGCTGTACCATAACACAAACCTCTCAGAGGCCTCATGGTATGGTTACAGCTGCTGAATACGGTCACCATAGACTGTAATTATGGTGGCAGTGCGCAGCCCTAGGAACAAGCAATGAAATAAGCCTCAAGATATATCAGCATTTGAAAAGCGCTGACCAAAAAAAGTTGCAAATGAGCCAACAGCAAGTAGTTGAGTTTTATTGGGCATCTGCATATGGAAGGGGTTGGGCATCTCCAGTGATGACATAGGTGGGTTTAGCAGTGATAAGTGAAGAGCCAGCCTGGAGGGCCCTAAGTACAGAATCTGTCAAAATTGAAAGAAACAAATGGACAAACCTTTGAGAAAGTGGGGGTGCTAATTTTGTCCAGCATTGCTAAAGTACTGTCAAGGGAGGTTTCAGCACCTGTAGGGATGAACCGATGCTGGAATGGAAGGCAAGGGTATGTGTGATGTCAATAGCATGGGTTGCTGGATCTGATGTAGCTGCTTTGGTCTCTGCTGCAACTAGAGGAGCAACATATTCATCAAATTCATGCATTGTTGAGATATTTCCACAACAATTTAGAGGAGGATGTACATGTAAAGGACAGTGACACAGATCTGATATTGTTTATCAGTCATATGGAGGTCCTTTTGGAGGCCAGCAACATGAGTGCTCCTGTAATTGAACAAGTTTAGTCATACACACCTCATAGCAACCAAGTATTTTTCACCAATGTTGGCTTGATCCTGAGGGATAATTAGAAATAGGGATCATCTTAGTCAAAAAGAACCAACCAAAATCAAGAGGAGGTAAAACATGGTCATCACAGGTAGTTGAGCTTTCAAACAGCTTGTTGCTCAGGTGGTAATTCATGTTCTGAGAATGGATTTATGGTCTTCAGAGGTGATTCTGGTGTCAAAGTGGTCAGCAATGTCACCTATACTAAAGATGTTTGTGATGAAATAGGTTTGGCCATTGACCAAAAATTTTATAGGCAATCTTGGAACAATTGGGAAAGAGGAATGATGGCTACTCCAGACAATACACTGTAAGACCAGTTGCATTGTAAATAACAACAGAAAATGTATAAAAGAGGGAAATTCTTACTTTTAAGGTTGTTTTTTGGACAAGTAGAGATAAGCTACATTTTTCATAGTAATTGATTACAGTACTTATTGTAGATATTTACATCAAAAAAGATAAGGATGGAATTATGATATCAAGAAAATTGTTTACCACTTTTAGGGTAGGAACTATCAAGGTAAATTACAAACTAAGGGTAAGTACATCACAGATAAATGACAGTACTGCATGCAAGTAGTGCAAACATTGCGAAATATCATCTGAGCAAGTAGAGGAGCATTAGCGCAGCAAGGAACATGAAATGGTAGATAACTTTCTGTCACTGACGAAGATATATTAGTTATAGTTCAAAGAATAGAAATATATATACCTTACAGTTGGCTGTTCTATAGTCATGGCCAGAAATAGATCTGCTGCAGCCAACTTGGCCTTGAGGTAACGGGTAGCAGCCAGAAAAGTGCAGAACACCATGACTACTGGCACCAAGTAGTGCAGTTTGAGATATAAAAAAATGCCACAAAGGCGATAGTAACTGCTAATGCTCTAAAACTAACTGTACACTGTTAAAAAAGCTATTAAGAACTGATAGATGGCTGTAATTGGGGCTGACTTACCACAAGTACACAGATTGTACTCATTTGCTTTAAACAACGAACACCGCCTCTGAACACAAGAGTTTTGAGATCGCATGGTGACCTGTTGAGCCGTGACTGAAAGTCCAATGCCCTGAATGAGCCCAACCTATTTTCTGAGATGGTTGAGAGTGATGCTTGCAGTGCGTTTGTTGAGTTGAGGATGTTCCTGTGAAACGAAGGGAGTTGTGGGGAATGAATGAGTGATGGAAGTGTGGATGACTGGGACTGTTCCAGGAGAGAACTAGGGGGCATTAGGATCATCAGCGTCAACCAGAGTCTGTGAGAGGCTGTGAATGATAGAGTATACATGACAGAAAGGGTCACTTTAATACTTGATAATGTACCCAAGCAGTCAGAGCAAGGTTTCATAATTCAACTTGCATTAAAACTTGTGTATTGCTCCCCCCGTGCATTCCAGCAACCTCATCTATAGCAAATTTGAGTCAAAGTTAGCGCTAGATCATGCATCTTGAGCTTGGCTGGGCCAGAGCAATGAATATTGTCTTTTGAGATCAGCCATGTTGAGTTCTCCTGAGCCAGCAGCTATGTATTTCTGAGGAAAGAGCACATTGATTAATTTGAGGGGTAAACAAGTTCAGTCTACAAGTATATAAACATATCCAACAGCGTAGCAGCAGCTCTGGGCATTAGGAAGATCTACGTAGCAGTGGGAGAGAACAATAAACACGATGCATTGGTTAGACAGAGAAAGAGTTAGAAAAAGACTTATATCACACCTAAAAGCATCAGTCCACTTGGATTGCCACATTATTGCTCCGATCAATGATAGCCCACTCATCCCTATCCTGTATTCTTCCAACAACGCACTGCACTGTAGTCAGATCAACAACTTCATCAACCCCAATTTCTTTGTAATAATAGATGTTATTCCTTATTGTTGCTTTGATGCTCTGGATCAGTGCTAGGATGATCGTTGTCGGCATGGCCAAGTTGAGTTGTGGTGTGGATGGTAACTCTAAAATAAGAATACATTTTAGTTGACCAAAGAAATCTTGAAGTTCAAATTCCGGTCTTCTTTTCTTTTGGCGAGTATATCAATCCACAAATTGAGTATACTGGATAAAAGAATGCTCAGGAAATTGCACATATGAAAAGAAGGCAGGACTCAACTTGAACAAAAGATGTGTCACGGCTGTCCTCGGTCCCTTGAACCAAATCTTGGCCAATCATATGATCACCCCCTTCAAGACGAGTGACCCTGCCATACTGGGTAATTGGTTGATTCAGCTTGATGACAGATTGAACAATGTTCTTCTTAACATTGAAGCACATCGCTAAGCAAGCCAAAACTTTACTTTGGATTGGTGAGGGTAAGATTTCATGTTGTGGGGAGCAGAAAGCATGTAAAGTGGATCTGTTTTGAAATTTCAGATGAGTGATCTGAAATAAGGGCGAAGTCAATTGAACATACATAGGTTATGTATAAGCTTGTTACTTTCCTTCTTGTCAGGATCCAGGCATAGTGCTTCATCAAGATTATACAAAAGTTGTATTTGGTTGGGCTGCACAATTGCAGTGACAAAGGAATTAATTGACGCATAAGGATGGTGTCTGCTTCTGATTGATGGAAGCAATGTGTTGCAATGATGTTCCATGGGAAATGCCCAATAGGCCCAGACAGGACCGGCTGCCCTGATACCCCACGCGATGTGAAGAAGTGCATGGATGGTCAAAGGACAAGCAGAAAGTTGTGTGGGGTCATTTCAATAATATAGCCTATATAAATACTATGGGTATAATATTCAATAGTAGGAAGAATAAATACTCACCGTTCATATCCCTCAACCCACGACTTGAAGCCCTCATCAATCTTAAACGCCAGACATAGCTTGATAAGTTTGATAAGTTGCATGAAATGCATGTAGTACTTGGCTTTTTTGAACCTTCCACGTAACACGAGTGGAGTGATACAGAGTGTCCAATTCGCATACATCTCAGCAGTCATCTGGGACTGTTTCATTGCAATGTTGGGCACCGAAGCCCTGAAAGCTGCTGGAATTGTCACACCACAGGCTGCTATAATTACTCCGATTTCATTCCAGATATGAGGTGCAATAAGGTAGCTTTTGCCTTGATGATCTAAGTCCTTGAATTCACCGGTCCAGAACAGGATGAGGTTGGGAATTAAATTCTCCCACATGAGGTGCATGAAGTCAAACAGGAAGGAAGATGGGAAGGAAAGTGAAGATATGCTACTGAGGACAGGTATGCCTTTGATGCCATATTGTTTAGCAAGTTGATCATGTGTGGAATTATTGGGGGCCATTTCAATGACATGTGCTTGTTTTAAAAACTCTCCATGAGTGCGGATAGGAAGATCAGATGTGTTGTATTGCTGAGGATTAGCTCCAGGAATCTTATTGCGTTGAAGAGGGACATAGTAAGTGCAAGTGAGGGAAATGCCTTTGATGTTGCATGTTTGACATAGGCTGAGACCGTTCTGCCCTTTCATGTGCATTATAAGAGCCATGGCAGGAATATCACCAAATACAAGAATGAGATATGCATGAAGTAAGAATATTGCTTGGCTGATGGCATCGAAAGTGTTGACACCGATCTCCAGCTGGATGAGTTCTTGAGCAAGTGGCCAACAGAACCAGTCCCAATCCCAAGGTTTTTTTGGACCAGGAACTGTGCCAACATGGATGCAGTACTTCTTCTGGAAACATATTTCAGGAGGGAGATTGTAATTGAAAAGTATCATGGGCCAGCATGTCTTGTCATGTCGCTTGAATGGAGAAAACCCATCTGTCGAAAGACCGAGGGCAATGTCACATTCATTGGAGAAATAAAAAAAGGGATCATTCATGTCTGCGGGTACAATGGTGTTGAGCAGGGACTGATAATGACCACTATCAAAGATGTCCTTGATAATGCCAGGCTCATGGACGTATCCTGCTCGATAGC
Source organism: Phlegmacium glaucopus (assembly GCA_015039465.1). NCBI lineage: Eukaryota > Fungi > Basidiomycota > Agaricomycetes > Agaricales > Cortinariaceae > Phlegmacium > Phlegmacium glaucopus. The sequence goes on from MU130701.1 coordinate 383,706, forward strand.
ACATCTTTTTTGCATGAATAGAGTTTGCCAACATAGCTCATAACCGAGGTATAAGAGGAAGGTAGTCGAAGTACTTGCGTGGCCTTCCATTGGTGTTGTACCGTGCTGCCTGACAGTTGGGGCAGTTGATGAGGTCCTCATACGGTCCAACAAAGCAAACACAACTGTTTATACAACAGCTGTATCATGTAGGCTGGAACCCCAACATGAATCAAACACATTTCTTGGTCATTTTTAGGGTGTCATGACTGCTATTTGGAAAAGCCTTGGAGAGTCAGTTGAAAGTATGCTCTGTTACATGGTCCTCCACCTTGAGTGTATAAATGCGAAGTAGACTGAGATCTGATTCCCCCAACAACTTTCCATCTAAACAATTATTAGCAAGGGTGATGATCCATAAGCCAGAAACATACCTATAGATGCTGCTTCATGCTCAAAACTTTTGTCAAGCAGATCCCAAGTGGAAACGCCAGCAACATCAGACTCAGCAAACGGGCCGTCACCATCTTCATTATCTCTGTCTTCATCATAGTCTTTGTTGCCTTTGTCCTCAGAAATGGTTGTCATGATCACACCAGCATCCTCCTCCTCCTCATCTTTGCTGCCACAGTTAGTTCTGGGATTTCCCCAGTGCTGTTCTGCTATGCGCCTGGTTCTCTCTGTAATCCTGCTTGACTGATGTGTAGATGGCAACACATTGGCTGCACCATCCTCAAATTCATCATTTGATACCAGCACACACAATGATTCCTCTGGGTCTGGGTCTGCAGGGGGGATCTCAGGCACTTGGTCTACCTCGGGTTGTGTTAGGGCAACTGCGACGCTGACTTAGTCAAGCTAGCAGGGGATCCAAAGTTAATAATATTTCAGAAAAGATATCTACAGGTGACTTACCTAGCAGGGGATCCAAAGAGGGGGGGATGGGGATCCCTGCTAGGCTGGGGGTATTTAAGTACTAATATGGACATAACAGAGATATAAAATAAATAAAGGAATGATACAATAATAATTAATTAATTAAATAAGAAGTGGTGTGATGTGAAAAATAGAAATAAAAGACGGAGCAAAATGGAGGATCGGAGTCGGAGTGGAACTATGGGGTTCTGGAGTAAACCGGTGACGGAAGCGGATTGGATGGAAGGTCGGAGGTCGTCGGAAAGGCAGGGTGCATGATTCTAAGGTTGAGGTTTGGGTTAAAGTCAGGTGTCCCCTAACAGGTTGAGCCGCTTTGAGCCATTTGCAGTTGCCAATCAGAGTAGAACTGGAGTGAGACCACTTTTTCTTTTGGCGGTATCGTGCACCAATACTGATTGGTAGCATGAGAAGAAAGCTTAAAAGTTGCCATCATGAAAATAAGCGGACTTTGAATTCACTTACCTATTTTCGTTTGATCGTATCTTTGGTCTATCATTTCAAGAACGGCCCCTTTATGGACACATCAGCCACATCTCCCATTATGTCAGAGGCTTTGTCATTGTTGTTGTGGCTATGGACCCACAAGTTTTTGCTTCAGCCATCTATCTTGCCATCCCTCACTCTTGGATTGTACTCAGTCCCCTATCCTCAATTATCTACCTCTTATCTTATCATTCACTGCCAAAACCATCTTTCACACGGCACATGAAGCCTTCCCACCCTCTTTATGACAACTTAGGAAGTCCAGGAGGATCATGAATAAGCAGGAATTGCAGACGAATCAGCAGCAGAGGATTATTCTTGCAGTGTGTCAAGTGTTATCAAGGCTGTGCAACATGGGATCATGGGCAAGTAGTGTTTTCTCGGGAACAAGGCTGCGCCTTTCAAGTGTTGACTCAGGACCTTTCACATTTTTGACATGACCACATGCCTATGGAGTTGATATATTTTTGCTATTGGACTATGTACACTGCCTTCTTTTCTTTTCTCTTGCACTTTGACACTTTACAGATTTTTTTATTGTTCCTTCTTCTTTTCCATTGTTCTTTTCTTCTCGCAGCTGTCCTCTCTTTATCTTTCTTCCTTTGACAGCGTGTACTTCTTTTCTTTTTATTGTTCTACATAGCCTCATCCTTAGGGTATAAATACTGCTCTTTTGTACCAGGATAGGTAGTTCCCCTTAGTTTCTCCCAATTCATTCTTACTCCCCAACAGTCATCTTCTCAGTGGAATTCCAGTGAATTCCTCCCTCTAAGTTCGCTTTTTCAGTCCTTTACTGTCAACCTACTGTCAACTGCTATAGTCTTACTGAAGACTCTTTCCCATTCATCCTCATCCTTCTCTTCTCTTTTCTTTCCCCCCTACCTCTGTGTGTTACAAGTCTAAGGCTAAGCCTTCCCTAAAAAAATAATAGGGAGTCTCTTGACCTAAAGACTGGTCCACTGCTCTCTGGTTAGTGTTTTATAACAACACAAACAATGATTTATAGCGTGGTGAAAGAAATTTCTGATGTTGTACTCACGCTAACTATTGAATTCAAATTTGAACATAACCAATCACAATTATAATTACAAGTGAGTAACCTGTCTCTTTTTTTGCATTTCAATCAAAAACAAACAGAACTACCATACAAGAATTGGCTGCTCTACCCATCAAAAGCCTGTGGATGCCAATGAAATCGAAATTAACAATGTTAACCCTGAAAACCAACAAGTCAAAATTGAACTCAACAATTCCAGGTCCAAAAACGAAGAAGCCAGTGGTAGTGGTGCCACAGTCGGTGCACATCATCAATTGCAAGAGTCAAGCAATGAATTTGAAAACGCAGAATCCCTATTTAGTAACAGTGGATGAAGAGAATCTGGACATGGAGGGGAGTAGCAGTGGTGAGGAAGAGGAAGAAAATACCAACAACCAAGCCAGAACAAAGCGAAAGGCAACGGAGAGTGGTGGTGGAAAGGGGAAGCAGGCAAGGGTTTAAAACCTCAAGTAAGTAATTTTTTACACTGTTTTCACGTGGTTGCAAAAGTTGATAATATATATAGTGTTTTATGCTGTTTTCGCATGGTTGCAAAAGTTGATAATATATATAGTGTTTTACACCATGTTTGCATGGTTGCAAAAGTTGATAATATATATTGTTTTTTACACTGTTTTTGTGTGGTTGCAAAAGTTGATAATATATATAGTTTTTTACACCATTTTTGTGTGGTTGCAAAAGTTGATAACATATATAGTTTTTTACACCATTTTCCTGTGGTGAAAAAAATCAACAATAAACTTAGTTTTTTACACCATTTTTGTGTAGCCGAAAAAGTCAACAATAAATGTAGTTTTTTACACCTATCAAACTGTCAGAAATCCCTCCATTCTGGGGTTGTGATCCTTTAATATATCAACACAAATTACTACCCTTTACAACCTTAAATGGTGTCCAAATTAATTTATTTATCTATGGAAATTACAACATTAAAATTATAAAATTACTATGATTTCAATATTTATAACTCCACCTTAATCGTTGTAATAACTACTCTAAACAAAGAAAATTACATAATTTTCTGGTGGAACCAAAGTTGTAAATTCCCATGGCCTGGGTCTCTCAGTGATATTCTCCACAGAGCTATTTGATAGGTTTAAATCATCTCAAACCATCTATGTCTGGCGATTAGTGAAGAGCCTATGGTCAGAGATGGAGCAATGTTGAAGAGTAAGGATGAAGCTAGGTGGTTGGAATCATCAGAGACCCTGAATGCAAGAAGTTGGTGTTTGCTGGCTAAGGCACTGTGATGGCCCCCTGAAAAAATGCCTGTTGGTATTCATAGAACTCATAATTAGAATCCACCCAACTCTTCTGGCATTTGTCACTCTGCCAATTTTTTTGACCTCAAACCAGCTGAAGTCAGTTGGGTTTCACAAGGGCAAGTGAGCTTATACTTTACGAGGCCATCTATGTATTCAATGGTTTGTTGTGCACTTTATAAAAATATTCATTGTTGAAATGTGGCCCAGGCTCCAACCAATTCTGGGACAATGTACATTTTTATGTAAAATGTAGGATCAAGGACTCAGGATTAGGCACTTGAGGACCATCAGGAAAAATGACTTCTGCCCTAGGCTTTCCTGAAATGTCCTGGGGTGCCCCAGGCCACTCAGGCCACTCAGGTCAAGAGGTTGCCCCCAGGTGCAAGTTACCTATGTATAAAAGTCTCAGGCCATCCTGTGGCAACCTGAGGCAACCTGAGTGCATCCTGAGCAACCTGAGAGCAACCTGAGGCAGCCTTAGTCCCTTTGGATCTGATGCTAGAAAACATATATAAACCAGATATTTGAATAGTCTCACACAACAGAGTAATAATAATAATAATAAAATTATATTCAATTATTCAAAACATCATATATACTAGTAATAAAATAATAATAAAATGGTGATACATAAATATACTAGTACATATATAATACTGGGGAAGTAGGAAATAAGAAAGCAAAATTGTGGGTGGTTTATATATCTCTTGGATGGCACACAGACCATTGGTCACATGATCACAGATAAGCATGATTTCAAGCATATGGTAGGTTCATTCCAAGCCCTGTTCTGCTCAGGGTGTGTTTTGTAGAGCAAATAGACCGAATAAGGATGTTTGTTGAGTAAACATAGCTGTTTATGGCAATTTTGATGATTGCTCTGCACCTTCACAGAAGGGGCTTGATCCCAAGTGCCAAAAACTGATAGGACATTCGCAAATTTCTGGCAACACCACTTCTTCCTCATTCACCATGAAACTTGGCTAGCCTCCTAACTTGATCAGACTCTATCCTATTCTCTTTTGTAATCATCATTTTTATCTTAAACTCCAACTGCTGCTTTTTACCTGTCTTTTTTGGCTACATTTACCTCTATCAACACTCTTTTCCATTGTTCAGATCCCACTATCACTGCTGGCAGCAGGTGGTGTTTCTGATGGAAAAACTTATTTTTAGAAATGTTTTGTCATTTCTGATTACATTTTTCCTAAAGTTACACCAAAACAACTTCCTTATAAGGGAATTAATTTGGTGTAACCCTAAGAAAAATGTTTTAGAAGTGACAAAACATTTCTAAAAATAGGTTTTTCCAAAAGAAACACCACCTGCTGCCAGCAGCGTATCTGGATACCAGGTACAATTCATTTCATTTAATGGAATATAAATAAAAAGATTAACAAGTTTTTCAACATAGATCGCACTTGTTGTGACAAAATGAGTGTGTCAAATCATGGGTTAGTTGGCCCATCAAACCCAGCCACACTCTGCACCCAACCACTCCTTCCAAGTCTCGAGGAGGCTTGAATGCATCCCAGAAATGTCCAACACCTCACAGAGATTGCTCCCCTTCCTTCAGAATGCCACCTTCAGCACTGTTATGACTTCGAACGATTCAGGGTTACTGATCGTTAACAGTCATTACTATGTCGGTTTCGAGTATCAATTCATAGACTTGTGCTTCGTAGACTTATAAAGGCCTAGAGCAGCGGTCGTCTTTGAGAGAGATCGTGTGTGTAGAGAATCGTCTATTAAAGACTAGGTAAAGAATGTAGTACAAAGTGTGTAGATTTATATACAAAAGTGGGAAATGAAAGGCATATGATAAAGGTCAGGTAAACATGTGTTTGACACATGTATGAAAAGTGAACCGTAGCAGCATGTAGGTGAAACAATAAACATCACATGGAGTGTGCATGTGTGATGATAGAAAAAGAAATGAAAAGGGTGCGTACGCAGCGTGTATACAATCGTAACAAGCACCGTCTCAAGGGATTAACCATTCCAATGCACCACTTACTGAACCAGCAACACCACGGCAGAGAAAAGACAACACTCTATAATGTTTGCGTGGAATGAACCGGTGCCGCTGATTTTGAAGAACAGCCCAAGAATAAGTGGCAAGAGATTTGTTGTGCAATTGTGGGAAAAGGTGATTGAGGTAATTGAAATCATTACTGCCTATATATCTGTTAATTGATTTACTTTAGATGAGTCTAAGTTTTCAACTTACCCAACATCAGATTTCGTGTAAAACCTTCTGGTGTCTGCAAAGTATCCCAGGTTTTCATTGGTTCGTCGTCTCCAAGGATTAGGGTCATCATTCCAGTCATCATCACTGCCCATGGTGCTACCAGCTGCCTGTTTTTTGGCCATTTGCTGTTAAGCCTTGTTTGGTATGGCTGCAAATGTGTACAAGAGTTTCCAGGTGTATGGTGCCTGTTGGCAATACTTTTCAATCACTTGTTGCGGTTGCAAGAGTTCCTGGATTCCTTTCAATGTAAGTGTCTTCATCTTAACCTTCAGCTCAACATCCTTAATCATCTTATTGCTCTCCTTCCCCACTATAGCCTGTGCAAAAGGTGCAACCACCTTGTTCATGTGTTCCTTGTGCATCCAGAAAGTTCTTGAGCCAGATTTGGAAAACCATTCCTGGTGGAAACTTCATGTCCTTGTTTTTTTGCTGTTGGCATTAATCCCATAAATCTTGATGACCTTGCTTTGACCTTGTTGATTTCAGATGTAAAGATAAAGTGGAGGTGTTTGGCAATGCTGATTTGGTGTTAAGTTTAAACAAAGGGATAACATTGGAGTAATTCCAGAACAGACAGAACGGAACTGGAACAAGTAACAGAAAGGACTTTGGCTCAGTGTATGTGCTGTGCCGCCCAGCTCCTATAGTGTCCTGATTTTGGAACCAGAAGAGAAAGGAATAAGATGGAAGCCTCAGTGACTTAGAGGATGAACAAGAGGAGGAAATTAAGTTGATATTTGAAACTAAGGAAAACATACAAGCTTCAAGTACTTAAATATTCAAAGGAATAGCAACCAAAATATAAAAGATAAATATAAAGTGCTGCATTCTGCTCCCAGAAGGTCCTGCATTCTTGGGTGAATAATCTGTAGCAGGAGTGCTGACTGATAGTGGGAAAGTGATGACAAAGAAATAGTTGTTATGGCAAAGATGTGGTAATGGGTTTGGAGTAACATTGGAAGAGCCAGAATGATATGGAAAGGTCTTGGAGTTGGATGTAGGAAGAGTAATCTGGATACAAGGGAAAGTACTGGAACGGAGCACGGACTACTGGAGACAACTCCGACAGAGCTGGACCGGAGTAATGTATAATGGAATGTAACATTTGGAGGAAGATGAGAAGGGAGAATACCATTTCAAGCCACCATTCAAGAGGCATTTTTTGTGCATCTGCACTGAGAATGCTCTCCCAGTATGTGTTGTTATAGTGTATTCTCACTGGAGGTACAGAACAAACTATGGAACTATTTTGAATGCTTTTTCATCATGTCTGAGGCTCTTGAAACATCCAGGGTTGGTGTGACATGGACAGTGACATGGATCACGGTTCAAGTTATTTGACCTCAAAGTGTTTTTCTGCCACCTCAGGTGTTAAAAGTACTAGTCATGTGTGTTTAAGCTTGCATTCTGCTATGAGTTGCAAAAAAAACAAGGGAAAATGGTCAGTATTTGAGGCATCCACAGCTGTATATCTCATGCAGCTGTGTTACAGCCGTGATGCAACATGCCAGCTGAATAGATTTATTTCCTCTTTGTATTTCAACTCATAAAAAATAGGATTATATTCTTTCAGATACAAAGAAAGGCCTATAAAAATTTTGTGGAAAGCAGATGCAATTGTGGTTTGAGAGGGGAAGTCAAACATCCCCTCTGTTTTCAGCAGTTTGTCCCAAGCCCCTTCTGCAAAGGAGTCCAGGAACCAGACTGGAGCAAGGGCTTGCTCCGAACCTAAGCATATGGTACTGGGTCAGGGTAGATTACATAAATTCCAAAAAAGGAAATTTTTTAAAGATGGTAGAGAATTGTTTTAGGACCCTGAATATGTTTAAATTATATTAATAGCAGCTCTCCTTATTGAGCAAATTGAAAAATACATTCCTGGACATGGTGGTTAAATATTGTCTATGTAGTTGAACATTATGTTAACAAAGGAAGAACTGATCTGGGAGATCAGCGAGAGTGAAGGGAAAGATGTGGGCAGTGGTTTGTATGTTATTGAAGGAGGAAGAACTGATCCAGGAGATCAGTGAGAGTGAAAGGGAAAATGTGGGCATAGTTTGGGCAAAAACCCAAAGGGTTTTTCGACCAAAACAAGGGTCCTGATCTATTGAAAAACAAATCTAAGACGAGCTGTGATTCCCACATATAAGGAGCCCAGTGACGCAGCAAGCGAAGACTTAGATACCTATAATTTAGGAGATGGGTGGAAAAATGAAATGACTCAGCTGGGTTAATCAACAGGCATGCATAGGGCAAAAAGAGGACTCTGTGGCATGCATGGGGCAAAAAGACAGTACTTTACCCTCCCCCACACATTCTGAGTGGGTCCAAGCAGGTCCAAGCAGGTCCAAGCAATCCGAGCAAATTCCGGGTAAATTCCGACCAAATTCCGAGCAATCCAACCAAATTCCAACCAAGTTCTGACATCATTTAGGGTTAGGTTAAGGTTTGGTTAGAGTCTATTTAGGGTTAGGATTAAGGTTTATTTAAGAGGTTAGGGCAGTATATTGATCCTAGGTAGTTATAATGAATTTGATGTAAAATTGGTCAGAATATGGTTGGATCCACTCAGATTCTGGTCAGATTTTGGTTGGATTGTGCTCGGATTCTATTCAGACCTGCTCGGACCTGCTCAGAATGTGTGGGGGAGAGTAAAGGCCTCCAAAAAGAGGGGACTCTGTAGCATGCATGGGGCAAGAGAGTTGGAGATGCCACAAGTAGGCAAGGGCAAAGCAACAAGTAGGTGCAACAGATAGGAGGTAATGGGCAGGACACTGGCAGAGGGATGAAATTTGTTAAATTTGATGTCAAATGAAAACGGGGAGAGAGAAAGTGATTCTTAGCATTGTTTGATTTATTTCTCTGTAAATCCTTCTAAGACTGGGTGTATATGAAAAGAATGAGCTGCTCAGATGACAAGCAGGGAAATCCAGTCCAATGTTGAAGGTTGTGGCCGTGAACCAGAGAAGCTGGTCACATCATAGACCAAATTCTATGTTCACACTCATTCCTCGCATTCACTTAGAATAAAATCTAGCAAAATTCATAAATTCTAAGGGACTCCCAGGGCCTCCTGATATGATTTAATCCAGATGCACCAGGATGCACTAAAGGTGTCCTGAGCAAGTGTGTGACATTCTAAAATTTTATCTATGTTGTCCTAGGTTGTCCTGGGGTGTCCTGGGATGTCCTGGGTAGTGATGTGACACTAACAAATTACCCAAGGCTACCTCCAGTGATAGGACCCAGGAGATGTCTAGGGATGTAAACACACCATTTTCACAGTTTCACAACCTTTGCAGTATACTTGCAGATGCTCACATATCATTGCGGATACTCGCAGATCATTGCACATCATTGCACATCATTGCAGATCATTGCACATACTCGCACATCATTGCAGAATACTCGCAGATCATCACCAACATTCGCATTATCATTCGCAGTTACCAGCTGTTCTTGCAGATACTCGCAGATCATCACCAACATTCGCATTATCATTCGCAGTTACCAGCTGTTCTTGCAATCTTTAAACACGACTCCAACAAAGGTCACTCAGGTGACTGTATTACTCATCACCTTTATTTTTATCTTGTCTCCTTTTATTTGGCTCTTATCTCCTATGTTTCATTACCAAATTACCGGATCCATGTGACTCCGCTTTAACCCGCATTTTACATTTCTGTTTCACCTTTCCGCACTTAGCTATTTGCTAGTTACTATATTATTAGCAGTAGCAATTAAGGGGAAACAACAGAGAGGAACAGACGAATTACCACAGTTTTGATCCCACCTTTGGAACATTGTACTAAGCTACTTGGGCACTCCTTCAAAATCATCCTGCAAACTTTGCTTTTTCTGCGCATTATCGTGCACTTTAAAGCAAACCTTTGCACCTCATAAAACCTCACTATCACCTACTGAAGAGAACTACATCAACCCCACGAACTATGTACTACTTGCGGTCTGTCCTCACCGCTGGTACAACACCGGCCAAAATCATTTTTCCTGATGTAGCTCCCATGCTTTGTAGTATATAGGTGTAAGGTGCTTATCTTTGATAAGCACCTTAGAATTCAACTTGGTTCCTGGGTCCTTACATCCCCTAACACTAACTCAAGTTGACCGAGACAGGGAATCACTCACCATGGTACTGAGCTCTGGATGCTATGGGCACAATATCAAAAGGTAACAATAAGGAGGTCTTTACACTAAGCCACTAATTCTGATCGGACTCCAAGTAATCCAATCGGATTCTGAT